>CAKAOH010039905.1:0-48170 GCA_916701665.1 Sebastiscus tertius
TTTTAAAAAAGCCATAATATAGTATGTTGTCAACATAAAAATACCATAGTATAGTATATTAAAAAAATAAAAAAGTTATAGCTTATTATGTCCAAAAAAGTCATAGTATAGTATGTCGAAAAAAGCCTCAGTATAATGTGTAGACAAAATAAAAATATCATAGTATAGTATGTTAAAATAATAAAAAAAAAGTCATAGTATAATATGTCGAAAAAAAAGTCATAGTATAATATGTCGAAAAAAATCTGAATATAGTATGTTGAAAAAATAACTCATCGTATAGTATGTTCAAAAAGTCATAGTATAGTGTGTAAAAACAATAGAAAAAGTAATATTATAGTATGTCGAAAAAATTAAAAAGACATTATTTAGTATGACAACAAAAGCCATAGTATTGCATGTCTACAAAATAAAAATATAATAGTCTGTATGTTAAAATAGTAAAAAAAAGTCATAGTATAGTAAGTCGAAAAAATTTAAAAAGAAAAAGTATAGTTTTTCGAAAAAAAAAGTCATAGTATGGTAATATGTTGTGAAATAAAAGTCATATAGTATGTCAAAATTTAAAAAAGTGAAATTATGTCGAAAAAAAAATCTGAGTATACTACGTCGAAAAAAGTCATACTATAGTATGTCGACAATTTCATGACAAAAAAAGTTGCTGTATAGAATGTCGAAAATTTCATGAAAAAAAAGGCATCGTATAGTAATTTGAAAATTTCATGGAAAAAAAAGTTTAGTATGTTGAAAATTTGATGAACAAAAAGTTATAGTATAGTTTGTTGAAAATTTCATGAAAAAACAGTCATAGTATAGCATTTTGAAAATTTTCTGAAAAAAAAGTCATAGTATAGCATGTCGAAAATTTTATGCAAAAAAAAGGTTGCTGTATAGTATGTTGAAAATTTCATGACTAAAAGTCACAGTATAGTATGTCGAAAATTTTATGAAAAAAAATGGCTGTATAGTATGTCGAAAATTTCATGAAAAAAGTTGCTGTATGGTATGTCAACAATTTTATGAAAAAAAAAGTCATAGTATAGTATGTCAACAATTTCATGAAAATAGTCATAGTATAGTATGTCGATAATTTCATGAAAAAAAGTAATAGAATAGAATTTCGAACATTTTATGAAAAAAAGTCATAATATAGTATGTTGAAAATTTTATGGAAAAAAAGTCATAGTATAGTATGTCAACAATTTCATGAAAATAGTCATAGTATAGTATGTCGATAATTTCATGAAAAAAAGTAATAGAATAGAATTTCGAACATTTTATGAAAAAAAGACATAGTATAGTATGTTGAAAATTTTATGAAAAAAAAGTCATAGTATGGTATGTTGAAAATTTTATAAAAAAGGTGATAGTATGTTGATGTTATGGCTGTATGTGTTTTCTGTGCTGCTGTCCCTTTTCCCTCTCTAGTAGCTCTGCCCAGATGTGCTGCACTGCTCAACGAGGTGTGCTGCATTTGCTCAGAGAAGGAGGTGTTTAAAAGCTCCTGTGCCAGCAGCAGAAGAGAGAGGCTTCTGGTGTGGGGATTGCTGGTTCTGCTGCCTCTGAGTTTATGACTTTTTATATGTCTTTGTTATTAAATCCTATGGATTTTGAGAGTTTTAAAGGTGTCTTTTGTGGTTGGTTTGGGTCAGTGTTTAAGTGTTGTTTGCCCCAATAGGGGGGCGTAACAGTTGATAATTTAATGAACAAAAAGTCATAGTATAGTATGTCAACAATTTCATGAAAATAGTCATAGTATAGCATGTCGAAAATTTTATGCAAAAAAACGTTGCTGTATAGCATGTCGAAAATTTCATGAAAAAAAGTGATAGTATAGTATGTCGAAAATTTTATGCAAAAAAGGTTGCTGTATAGTATGTCAACAATTTCATGAAAATAGTCATAGTATAGTATGTCAAAAATTTAATGAAAAAAGTCATAGTATAGTATGTCGAAAATTTCATGAAAAAAAAGTCATAGTATATTATGTCGAAAAAATAAAAAAAAGACAAAGTATAGTTTGTCGGAAAAAAATCATATAGTATGTCGAAAAAATTAAAAAGCTGTAGTAAAGTATGTCAAAAAAAAAATTAAAAAGTCAGTACAGTATATCGAAAAAAAGTCATAGTATGTCGAAAAAATAATGTCAGCAACGGGCTGAAGCACCCAATACGGCGTCTATGTATATACTGTATGTCTTTAGTGGCATCTCCCTACAATATGCACACGTTTGAATGCAAGCTGTCCTAAAAAGTATACAATTTTCTACTTTTACTTTATGTGCAACGTCACTTTTGACAACGATGTCTAAGAGTTCGGGAAGCACCTGAGCAGTTCTCAGCTACCTAACGTTAGTCTAACATGGTGAAACAAGTGATGTCAGCTACGTTAACACTGATTAGCTAACGTTAGTGGGCTAAAGGCAGTCTAGGGGCTGCGATGGTCCCACAGAATAAATGAACTTTATCAACTAACTGTGGTGCTATTGTGAAATATAACGATGGTTGCTCCAACTAGGGCATCTAAAGAACGTACAAAGTGTCTGCTAACCGTGTTAACGAGTGACTCAATGCAGCGTGGTTGCTCATAGTGACAGCAGCTGTTGAATTCATGAACAGAACATGTAGGAGTCATCGTAAAATCCTTCAATTTGACTCTAAACTATTTTAAATATAAAATCATCTGTGTTCATTACACAGAGGATGCTCTTGGCTGAAAGTCATGGTTTAAAAGACAGTAGAGTTATGACAACTTGCCACCGCAGTAATGGCGGCTCCACTAGATCACAGAACACCCAAAGGATTAGTTTATTATTTTTTAAAAAAGCTATTACATTAGAAGGACAATACCACAATTGTAATTAAATCATATTTTAGTATTTGTAATGAAATAATATTTTATTTAACATGTTCCAAAAAAGAACAAAAAGTAATTTTAAGTCTTGCCAGTAAAAAAGAAACTGCTATTCTTCCTTTACCATTTACACAGAGATGTTTAGCTCATAATTTGACCATTATAAATACCTCGGTTGAGGTTACAGACGTTGGACTCCAGGGACGCTGTATTGATACAGTTGCTGTTACATAAGTACTGTTATACAATAGCTTTATATTGCCTCAGAATACATTTATTCAATCTTCATTTGCAGTTGAAGTTTTCTACAGACATGCAATGCAGTATCCTAAAGAAGGTTGAAATGAAAAAGAAAACTGAGAAATTAGAACCAAAGTGACATGGATGCAGTGTTGTTCTTAGGGTTAGTTGCATAATTCAATGATGAAGAAACCCAAATAACAGTTTAAACAAACTAGCGTTCAAACTATTCAGACCATATTAGAAAACCTGAGACAAATCTCAACATCATCAGTACAAATCAACCAGAAAATAGAAACAAACATCCATTTAGTCCAGTGTTCTACTAGGGCTGCACGATTATGGCCAAAATGCTAATCACCATTATTTTTAAGACAAATATTGAGATCACAATTATTCATAGATTTTAAGGACAAAATATTTTGATTGCAAATTCACATTTAAATAAACAGAGCGCTGTTTTCACTTCCATGTTGTGCTACATTCCAACCGTCAAAAAAGCTAAATGTTGTCCTTTCACTTTATCATCATCTATAGCGGTTATTTGCATAAAAACACAAAATTCAAATAAGAAAATAAATGATTTTATTTTTATTGATAAAAAAATCTTTGTATTAGTAGTTTTAATTATATATTAGAAGCTGCTTAGAGCTAGTGTTAGGAAGTTAAACAGGTCATAATTCCCTCTATACTATATTTAATATGGCTGTGAAAACATCTCCTTCAAACAACTGTAGTTATTCAAGTTTCTCACCAAAAACTCAATTTTACAAGATTACATTTGAATGCATCATGGTAGCGTTATAATCTACGCTATACTCATTTTGCTGAGTAGAGTTTGAACGCACCATAAGCACCTAAAGGAGCTGCGTAGCTCAGTGCTGCATCACAGGAATGAATTACAATATAATAAGATAACATGTAACCGTTGTCGGTTGCTGTTCGTAAACACAAGGTATTCAAAGTTGGCTCCTCTTCATCGGCTCAACGAGCGAGGGAGGGAGGGAGGGAAAGAGCAGCGATGGTCGAGCGAGCTATAGAGTGAATTGAGAGAGGGACCGCAGTGAAAACAAAGCAGCAAATCATAAGAAATAAAACGTTATTTTCTGATCGTTTCCGGTTACGTTCTAACACAATTAGGTTTATGACTAATTTAAGGTTGTTTCTCCACGGCTTATTTAGGACTTGCAGTTGTGACAAATTGCAGTTTTATGTCTTCTTCGCTCACACTGAAGAACTTACACACCGACGTTACTGACTGTGCCCCTGTGCGCTGACGTAAAACCATCATGTGGCGGCTGCACGTGTGGATATATGAGACTGGCTTCGATCGGCTGGTGCATCTCCAGCTGTTGATTAATGCACCAGAGTTTTCTATGAGCGGAGCACGTATTATAAATGTCATTATCACGGTGATCATGCTCATTTAATTGTGGGAAGCCAAAATTGCAATCACGATTAATATTCGATTAATTGTGCAGCCCTGAGTTCTACACAAGGAAATAAACCTTTAAATATACAGAATAGAAAACCTCATGAACAGCATTACTATCAGCTGCACATTATTCCTCCACTGTTGGTTTGGGTTCCTCCTCTCTTAGGTTCCACTGTTTCTCCAGACGGCGCTATGTTCTGGAGCAGGTGTGCATACTGTGTGGGCTCGGTCTCGTGACGAGCATTTTTTCGAGCGTAGTACCTCCTGGACGCGGCTCTCCAAGCCTCCCTCTGCAGCGACTGAGACTCTTCAGGTAACTCTGAGATCAGCGTCCTCCTTCTCTTTTCCACAAAAGAGATGGGTTGTGAATACCGGGAGTCTGTAATGTGAGGGAAGGGGCTGGAGCGTGAGGGGAAAGGGCCGGCGCGCGAGGGGAAGGGGCCAGATCGTGACGGGAAGGGACCAGGACGTGAGGGGAAAGGGCCGGATCGTGAGGGGAAAGGGCCGGAGCGTGAAGGGAAAGGGCCAGATCGTGAGGGGAAGGGGCCGGAGCTGGCGCGTGAGGGGTTTGCTTGTTGGCGGGCTACTTTTCGGGCGTAGTACCGCCTGGAAGCTGCTCTCCAGGCTGCCCTCTTCAGTCTCTGAGCCTCCTCCGTCAACTCTGACATCGGCACACCCTTCTTCTTGTTCCTGCGGAGGTCAAGAGGTCAGAAGGGATCCCACAGATGAGTAGGCATGCAGTTCACCAAGTAAGTATGGGCAAATATTCAATGAAGTCTACTAAAATAACTGACAAATGAACAGATGTCTTTGTTTCACAGGGTTAATAATGTCTGATCTAACATCTTCTCCTCTGTCAACAGGTTGTTCGGTGGCAATATTTGACAATTTTGCAATTCTTGCAGACATCAAAGACAAAAGTATGAATTATGTTATATGAAGTTGCTCTCCCTCTGTGGGTGTTGTAATCCAAGTTTCTCCTTGGTGGACATCGCTGGGACAGCCGAGCGTGCTTTTAGTGTATGTTCGAGTGCCCCACTGGCTAGCTCACGGCCGCCACTTTGCACTGCTAACAGACAGTGGTTACAGCTGATAAGTGACACAGCTAACGTATGAGAGCACGGCCGAACCCGCAACGTAAACAAAGCACAGAGAAGCTCGGATTACAACACACACAGAGGGAGTGTGACTCCTTTCTCTGTCTTGTGAATGAAGTCTGGTGGCGTTGAAGAGAGCTATAGGCTTCAGTTCCCTGTCAGAAAGGGCTGTATGACGGTGTGAAGCGTCACACAGCCCAATGTACTGTATTGGTAACGCACACATTTACATTCATTTTTCTAATAAATAACTCACCTCAGGTGTTCTTCATGAGGGTCGCAATGTCCGCCTGGATCTGCATGAGGTATATCCCTGAGTGTTCTCTCTATGTTCTCCAGTTGTTCTAAAGAGATGAAGGGATGAGCATTGTCTCAGTTATACAACCCCACTGCCACGCTAATACATTTTACAGTAACAGCATTTAGTGAAGGCATTTCTCTGTCTAAGGCTGGTCACGACGACGGTTTAGGTGAATTTTATTTTGTTTCTGTCCAGTTTGAATGAAGTGTTTCACGCTGCTCCGCTATGTACAGCTGATTTGCCATTTGTGCAACATAGAGCAATGAGAGGTAACTTAGTCCCTGCAATGTTGTGAATTTTCATGTGTAAAAAGAATTAAAAGGTAGGATACATTACTTTGTACACTGGGACTCTCTTTGTCCTGACATGGACTGCCTGTGCTCTCCTGATAGTCCCTGAATCTGTCTTCACTCATTTCCCACTTGATTAGAACTGTGTCGATATCACACGGCTCCTCTTTGATGACGATGCTGCTGGGAGATGTAGGCAGATTCCTGACTGCCTCTGATACACCTGAGGACTCTGAGGAGTGGGAGGTGCAGGACTGGTCCAGGCCCATTCTGCTGGGGGACGACGGAAGAGCGGACTCGTGGCTTTGGGAGGAGACACGTGAGGGGGGTCTTGCGAAAAGGCCCACTGTGGAGAAAAGAGACAAAAAATGTCATCCTCATGGGGTGGAAGTAACGGATTACATTAACTCTTGTTACTGTTAAAGTTGTTTTTTTGTACATTTTGAGTGTGTATAAACTCAGATAAATGACTCAACACAGATAAATCCAATGCCTGCCAATAAATAAATGTACAAATAATCACAGTAGTATTAACAGGTAATTGAAATCATTATTTCAACTGAATGTTTGAGGATGCTTCAGAAAAACTGGATTTGAGGGACCACGTCAAAGACAACCAGCAGGTCTTTAATTAGAGACACACAGTAATAACTCTGCTTAACTGTCTTAGGGGGAAAAAACAACAACTTATTTTCCAGTCATTGTATGTGTTCTAACATTAGAATTACCATTAACATAATTAACATTAGAAATGTATGCTTCAACAATTTAATGCACTTCATTTTGTAGAATAATTATTTAATTTAATACTTCAAAATGGATTATATAACAATTTTCTGTAAGACCTTTTTCTGTAAATCCAGAGGACGGATGGTAATTTTGTAATATGTTATGTATGAATAATTGTTTTGTTTTTTGTCTGATGACTTGTCTGTGACAGTTTGTCTATTGTATGTGTACTTTTTCTCAAACTGAACTGCCTATGGATGCAAAATGACAAAGTTGTATCGTATCGTATGCATTATTTTATGATGAAGCTACAGTAGAGCGGATGTATTCTTGCTCTAATATTCTATGTAGGCTACTCAAATGTTTTTAATAAAAGAGTGCGTGTTGAATTACATGGGATTTATTGATTTTTTTGTTTTTTTTACTATGGTATCGAATTGGTATTGAGAATCGTGTACATTCACTGGTATTGGTATCAACTATTAGATTTCTGGTATTGTGACATCCCTATTTTGGTAACATGATTATTTTCACACATACAGCAGCAGCAGGGTCGGTGTGACTCTAACCAGTGAGGAAGTAAAACCAATGTCAACAAAAAAAAGACAAGGGTTAAAGTGACATTTCATTGGAGCTACTTGAGAAAAACATTTGCACCCCTATGCATTATTTGATGATGAAGCTACAGTAGAGAGGATGTAGTCTTGCTCTAATAATGCATTTATCTTCAGCCAACTTGACTACTGTAACGGCGTCTTTACTGGTCTTTCTAAGAAATCGATCAGACAGCTGCAGCTGATTCAGAACGCTGCTGCTAGAGTCCTCACTAAGACCAAGAAAGTGGATCATATCAGTCCAGTTCTGAGGTCTTTACACCGGCTCCCTGTCTCTCAGAGAATTGATTTCAAAATACTGCTGCTGGTTTACAAAGCACTAAATGGTTTAGGGCCAAAATATATTTCCGATCTTCTGCTATGTTCTGAACCATTCAGACCTCTCAGGTCATCTGGATCAGGTCTGCTTAGTGTCCCCAGAGTCACAACTTAACATGCAGAAGCAGCGTTCAGTTTTTACGCACCAAATATTTGGAACAAGCTTCCAGAAACCTGCAAGACCGCTACAAATCTGAGTTCTTTTAAAACGAAGCTTAAAACTTTCCTGTTTGCTGCTGCTGCCTTTTATTAAACCAGATAATGATCTTGTATACTGCACTATAACTTTTACTCTTGTGTGTTATACTCTATTTTAGCTTCTATCCTAGCTTTTATTTTTAGCTTGTTTTTATTTCCCGATCTTTAATGTTTTTATAACTGTTTTAATTATGTCTTAATGTTCTTTTGCACTTTGTAGCAATGTTCCTGAATGTTTATGTAACGCACTTTGAATTACCCTGTTGCTGAAATGTGCTGTACAAATAAAGCTGCCTTGCCAAGTTGCCTAATATTCTAGATAGATAGATAGTAACTTTATTGATCTCGAGGGAAATGTTAGTAACATGTTAGTAAAAGTGTAAAAAAATGTTAGTAAAAGTTAGTAAACATATTAGTAAAAAGGCAGTAAAAAAATTTGTAGTGTGAAGTACAAAGTACAAAATAATATGCCAGATATAAAAATACAAGGAGATGAAGAAAACTGTTAAAAATGAATATAGTGCAAAAGAGACTGTTAAAAGTGAATATAGTGCAAAAGAGACAGTTAAAAATGAATATAGTGCAGAAGACACAGATGGAAATGAGTATAGTGCAGAAGAGACTGTTAAATAGTGCAGGGTAGCTTCAGTAGCTTAGTCTAAAGTGCACTGTGTGCATTATTGTCTGTTCTATGTATACTACTCTTGTTTACTCACATGAGATGCTCATTTCACACTCCTGCTGCTCTGCTGTCATCTCACTGTCCATGATGCAGCCTGGCTCAAACCCATCCTGCTCTCCAGTCTGTAGTGGATCACAGGTCTGTAGTGGATCACAGGAGGTCTGTTGTGGGTCACAGGAGGTCTGTAGTGGATCACAGGAGGTCTGGGATCCCCCTGGGAGTCTGTGCTCTCCTCCGAACAGCCCGCAGGAGCATCCCCTCCGCCGCAGCAGCTGCAGCTCGGCCTCGCTGTCCGTCAGCCGTCCCTCCAGCCGCTGGATCTCTTTGTCCCGGTCGGCCACCAGCCGCTGGTACTGGTGAGCCCTGCTGCTGTTCACTCCGTACAACACGTTGATGATCGAGTCTATCGCCAGACGGATCGCGTTCTCCACCACCAGAGCCTCCTCGTCCCGCAGGTGAGGATGGAGAGTCTGGCTCTTCACCAGATTCATCTTCAACAACAACTGATGCTAGCTACAAGGATGCTAAGCTAAGCTAACAGACGCTGTGTTGCTCACTAAGACACCAGCAGCGAACACACGGTGCTTAAAAACAGTAATAGTCACATTTAGAAGATGAATAAGAGGCTTTTCCGTGAGTTAAAACAAGCAAAAACAAGACAAGGGACAAAAAACAGACTTGTTTTGAGCTGAATCTGCTGGAGACACCAGAGATGCTGCTTCACTTCCTGCGTCGACTTCTTCTTCTTCTTCTTCTTCTTCGGCAACAGTTCTCGTCAGTGGATGTTAGTCTGGCGGCCACAGCGCCACCTGGTGGCCCGGATGACGGCTGACACTGACATTACAGGCTCTACTACGGTTCAAGGTTCTTTATGTGTCATCTGTCAATTCCAACCAGGGAATGAAATTAGCACCTGCCACCTGCCAAATACAGGGTAAATGATGAAGAAGAAGAAAGAAAGAAGAAAGGCACTTTATCAATCCCAGAGGGGAAATTCAATTTTTTCACTCTGTTATATTTTACATAGCCCAAATACACACACATGCACAAACAGGACCTATATACGTGCATTAATGGAGAGGTGTCAGAGCGAGGGGGGACAAATCTCCTTTTACGGTACATTTTGAACAGATAAAAAATGTGCAATTAATTTCCTATTAATCATTATTAACTATGGACAATCATGCGGTTAATCGTGATTAAATATTTTAATCGATTGACTGCCCTAATTGCAATCAAACATACATTCAGTGGTAAACATTAAAGGCCTATTTGAAGCTAGCTGACACATTCTGTCAATCATTCCAGAGCTCAGAGTGAAATATGTTTTCATTCCAATGACATCGTAGCCCGACAATGCCACTGGTGGAAACATACTCATAACTAACTTTGACTTACTTTTTACATGTGCAAGACGCTTCCTTGCTTGAATTGGTTTGAGCACGCCTGCAAGGACATCTATCTGGATAAGCTTCATATCTTCAACCGACCAGGGCATCCAAAATGGGTTGCAGTGTAGCTGGTGTGCTTGTTGGTAGTGTTTCTTTAATAGGAGTGGCTACGGCATCCTCCGTGGCTAAAAAAAAAGGGGAAATAAATGATTAGTGAAATGGAAACATAGCTACAGATCCAAAACACTATATTTCAGGGATATCACTATTATTGCAAACAGACTGGATAAAATCAAGACACCGGTCAGCATTTAAGCAAAACACATCCCTTACAGCTTCTCTAAATTTATGGAGCCCAAACTCTGGCATGTAAAATGATGACTGTGGCGTCACAAGTAAATGCACATCTTTGTTTTCTTTCATCAGAACGAGCTCAAGTTGTCCAAATTCCACAAACGCGTCATTCTTCAAGGCCCTGATACACCAAGCCGACGGTTTGAGGGTAGTTTTTTGCAGAACGTACGTGCTAACTGGCCGTCGGCTGTAATCTTTGCGGTGTGTTCAAGTGCAACTTGTTGGCCAAGACAAAGGAGACGTGAGGTGACGCAACAGTCGGCTTTCATCGAACCCTTTCTGTAGAGAGTTCTCTGAAAGCGCACTTCTGTGGACACAAAGTCAGGTGTGACTAAGCTCCAGCAAACTCCCATCATACACTTCCCGATTAATGGCCGCCTCCAAGTCAGAGGGTTCCTCTTTAACCAGGGAGGTGATGATGCATCCAAAGGGCTGGCCTTCAGCTGCCCCTCCACCTTCCCATGATGGGCTCTTCTCAGTCTGGGCATGTTGGTGGGGAAAGGCCTCCATCGTGTCATGGAACTTGATGGAAATGTGTGTGGGTGTCGCTGCACCTACACCTGATGAACAGATAAATAAACAGAAAAGTGAGTGGGTGGACTTCCTGAGCACACCCACATCTCTCTCTCTCTCTCTCCTACAGTGGTGGAAGAAGTACTCTGATATTTTACTTAAGTTAAAGTGGAAAAAGTGCTAACACTTTATAATAACAATGAAATGTTAATTATTAATAATGTTCAATAATTATTAGTATTGCTATGATTAGTTATTTCAACAGTTTATTGTTGCACACATAACACTGTATATACCATATTAACTAATTATAAGTATTTGTTATTTGTAAACCTTTAAAAGATTGTTTGCAAAACATCTATAAACATTACATAGATGAACACTTCGTTAAATGGTTAATGAATATCTTGTAAAGCATTAATAAACATTATTTAGATAGATAGTTAATACTTTGTCAAAGGTTAATAATCAGTTTCTAGTCCATCTATATAATGATTATACTTTAGATGTTTTACAAATGATTTCTTAAACAAATTATTTGGTAATCATTAACAAATACTTAATATAGTAAAGAAATGTTATAATGTGTGCAGCAATAAGCTGTTAATAGTTTACTAATGTAATCAGAATGTTATCGCCAGTGATTGGTAGACGTTTTTACAGGATTACATTAGCTACAGATGACGGCTCTTTTCTGGTCCTTTTTCAGAGCTCATCAGTAATGGATCGCTGTCGGGGTGTAAAGACCATTTCAACCAATATAACAAATAGTGAATACTGGAGAACATCGTCAGCCCTGCCTTTAAAGGTCCCATATCGTTGTTATTTTTCAGGTTCATACTTATTATACATATGTATTTTGTGTTTTTACTAGAACATGTTTACATGCTGTAATGTTCAAAAAAAAAAAAGTTTCCCCTCATACTGTCTGCTTGAATATACCTTTATTTACCCTCTGGCTGAAACGCTCCGTTTTAGTGCTTTTCAATGGAATTGCGTTGCTAGGCAACAGATCGGAGCCATATTTACTTCCTGTCAGCTGATGTTATTCACATACACTGCAACAGGAAACAATCTGGGACACATTTTGAATGTTTACATTTAACCGTTTAATGGTCTATATATTGTATATTTGTGACATCACAAATGGACAGAAATCCTAACGGCTTGTTTCAAAAGCACAATTTCTGAAATACGGGCTGTGTGTGTTTTTCCCGTATATTTTGATAGTTTAACAGTATTTATATAGCACTTAAACCTGCTTTATAATATAAAATACATGAAAATCTCTTTTTACAATATTGGACCTTTAATGTTGGTTAAGGTGGAGCTCATTTTAATTACTGTATATGCTTCTGGGTAGCTTAATAATATATATTAATAAGATACTTATTGTGGAGTAAAAATTACAAAAAAAAAAATCTTCTGAAATGTAGTGGAGTAAAAGTATGAAAAGTGGCATGAAAATAAAATACTCAAGTAACTCAAAATCCTTGAATAAATGTACTCTCTAGTCTCCACCACCTGTTACTCCTCGACATATTGAACTCACTTCACTAGACTGATGTTACTCACTTACTTTCGTTCTTAGAGCTGTTGAGGTTCATCCTCAGGCTGCCTCACTGCATAAACCCATCTTCACCTCACTTCTGCAGATGTCTCTCTCTGGTTCTGCAGCACGGTGTCACCACACTGTCTACAGCCGCCCTGAGGGCACTTTCTACGGCCACAGCCTTGTCCTCGTTGTGCAAACTCAGACAGGTTGAAACGTCTTCTTCTTCTTCCTCTCTGCTGTGTTTGTATGTCAGCAGGCTGAAAGCTGCAACTACCACCAACTACTGGGATGTTGCAGAAATGCAGGTTTCTAGTGCGCGTCAGAGAGGATATCATATTAAATATAAAATTATAACAAAACATTACTAACATTTTAAAAAAAGTGTTTTTTCTATAAGAAGCAGAGGGGATAGTAAGCAGAGCCATCACATCAGGCAAAAATGTAATAATAATGATAATAATAATAATAATAATAATAATAATAATAATAATAAAAGTGTTAGTAATAATAGTAATAGTAATAATAATTTGCTAAATGAAATAAAATGAATAGTATGATTACTAAAATAAAAAGTGAAAAAAAAGAAAATTACCTCAACTGCCACTTTGTTTTGTTTTTTATAAGAAGCAGAGAGGATAATAAGCAGACCCATCACATCAGGCAAAATATAATAATAATAATAATAATAATAATAATATGCCAAATGAAATAAAAATAAAAAGTAAAAAAACAACAATTAATTTAAAAAAGAAAATTACCTCAACTGCCAGTTTATTAGCAGTGGTGGATGCTATGCACAGATACTTTACTTAGGTAAAAGTAGTAATACCACAATATATGTATATTTACTACTAAAGTAAAAGTACAAAATAATTATTATATACACTTATTATCATTATTTTTTACACTGTTAGGTATTCTAGTGTTTCCAAACTGAGTCAGGCCTCATCCAAAGGGTCATTAGCCTGGATTAGTTTCAGCGAGATGTATAAACTGGTTTATATTTGTATGATTATTTCAAAACAGCCCACTCCAACACATTCAGCCTTAGTTATATACATTATGTTATACACATTATATAGATTTCTTCTGACCCACAGCATAATGACCATGATACATGCAAGTACCCAGAATCCTTTTCCGTAGGCACTGTGAGTGTAGCTGTGCCTCCAGAAACACTTATGTGTTTACTTGCTATTATTAATGGAGAAATTGATAGATAAACATTCATATTGAGATTATTCTTTATTGATCCTTGTATATCCTGAGCATTCGACACATTATTTCAGGAGCAGTGCCAACTGGCCTCACCCAGGCAATACATCTGTAGTTTACATCATTTATCATCATTAAAAGGTGAAGGCAAAGTACAAACACCAACAAAAATGTTTGGCTGTGCATTAAAAAAAAACATTTCATAGAAAGTGGATGTGAAAATCATGCACATTCACGTTCACATTCTGCAGTCAGTATTGCAAATGCGTCAAGCGTAACATATGTGAGTTAGCCATGGCTGAAGCCGTGTTTATGTTTGCTTCATAAAAAGATACATTCAAATGGTTCACTGCTGGGAATTCAAGCCACAAAAACACACAAAACCTGCATTGGCTGAATAAAAAGTGCTATCTGGAACACATTACACACAGTAAGTGTTATGTGAGCATGCAAGCATCAAGTCTGATTATGACCATTTCCTGCAATGCAATATACAGCCATAGTGATTAGTGAATTTCTCCAAACCAAGACCATTTCTTATTCCTCTTGCAGGGAATCCGATGGAACATTTAGGCTGGGTACTAAAACAGGAGCGAAACCGTCTGCTGTTTTGTTGAGAATGCAGTAATCATTAGAGTAACATAGTGGTGGGCTGTCAGCAACAGGACTGTTTGGTAAACTGCACTCTGGGCTTTGGGTCAGATCCTCAAAACTGCAGCCAGAGTCTACACTGCTGGTGATGGAGAAATCTTGAGGTAGAGTGGAGACAACTTCTACCTCTCCAATGCCAATCCCCCAGACAGAGCAAGGGAGCTGAGTGTAAGGCATGTCCCCTGGACAGACCATAGTGAAAGGTGGGGAGGCCTCATGTATACCGGGTAAGCCAACATAGGAGGTTTGACCCTGAGTGAATGCCAGTTGTACTGTAGGGTTATGGAAGTCCTGGTTCTCCTCTGGGTCCTTTGTTATGGGTTTTGGTACAACAATCACAGCATCAGTTGTCAAGATCTCCTCGGTTTTGTATGCGAGCATACATTTGCCGTGAGGTGAAAGCCATTCCTGCAAATTCAAAAGGATGCAGGTGTGATAAAGTTGCATGACTATAGCACACGTTACATAGAAAAGAGACGTCTGTAACTCAGCGGATAATTTTTTTGAGGTAAATCAACTTCCCTGTGTGAACACTCTAATAGCCCTTATTTAAATCATTAGGTCCTAAAAGTTGGAAAATGCAATAATAGCTGAATCCAGAGTTATTTCCCTTCCTCCGTTCATGTGAATGAGGCCCCGAACGAGGCTGGAGCGAGGGCTGGGAGGCGGAGTTAGCAAGGAATAGGAATGAACGGTGTGAATGAACGCCATTAATGAACGCCTCCAACGGTGTATCCAGTTCTATTTATACATCCATGGCGCAGTTTACGGCCCGATTACGACTGCAGCATGTCAATGAGACGCTCACAGCTGTCAATCACGACGTCTCTTCCCTTTTTATGGCATCAAATAACTAATTAAAACCAAACTTATCAGAAACATTAACAACTTGATGTACATCAGTGTGATAAGAACTACCAAAAATGACAGAAACCACCTTGACGTGTACTTTGACTTTTTAATTTGACCCATGTCCCATCCGAGGGGGCGGGCTTTATGACCTATACTGCAGCCAGCCACCAGGGGGCGATCCAGATGTTTTGGCTTCACCTTTGGGGAGCTGTCACGTCGTCCAACTAAAGTGGTTTTGATGCCGAAAATAAAGTGACGCCAATTTAATTTAATTTGTCCAAAACTTTAGTTCAGACCAAATAGGCTACCTGCAAAGCTAATGACATCCGTTTGACATTGTGTTTAGTGCTAATTATCAAATGTTAGCCTGTTAACAAATTCAACTAAGATGGTGAACACGGTACACATAACTGCTTACGGTAGCATCTGCATGTTAACATTGTGAGCATGTTAGGCTACTGTAGCATGCTGAAGTTAACATTTAGATCAAATCACTGCTGAGCCTAAGCCTTACAGAGACGCTAACATGGCTCTAAACTCTTTAACCACGCTGATAATTCCCTTACAAATTACTACACAAACTCTAAACAGGATGCTAGTTGGCAATCAGTTTGTTTCTGTGTGTTTGTTCTTGACTAACACACAATTACGGAATGTATTACTTGTGCGTTGCATCATGTTGTCTCCCTCTGGGTATTTCTTTTCATTGTTGTGCAAGGATTTTTCCACTGTAGTAAAGTGGAACTGAAACTCAATATGTTTACTGACGTCTGGACTACACCTAAAATAATAGCTGTTGTTAATGTTGTCATTAAAATTGCAGGACAGCACAGTTGACTCAGTTTCTCAAATTAAGACAGACAAAAGAACATTGTATTCACCACCCACCTTGAGATTGCCTTCATGTTGTTGAAATAGAGGTTGGAAGAAGGGGGCTGGCGATGGTGTGTGCGACAGAGTTTTTATCTTCATCCTGTTGTACAAATCATGAAAGACTAGATTGATCATATCACATTTTACTCATCATACTTTTTCATATGTTGATTATGATCATCTTAAATTTCCCCTTTAACCAACATTTCAAAGTACAGATGACTTACCTTACAGCGGGACTGTAGAATACAAACAGCATGACTCCAGCAGCCACACATACTGGGCCCAGAGATTTGGTCAAAATGACTAATATATTATCTTCTTCTTCTTTTTGTTCTAAGAAAGTTGCATGAAATAATACAGAATTGGTGAGTCATGGTGAGATGATGGTAAGTCTTTTAGGTGGCTGATGAATTATTAGTATTATTCTGAGAAGCTGGTGATAAAAAAAAGGAGGGGGAGGGTTTGTTTGAGACCTTTGAGACTCTGACTCAAGTCATTCATACAATATGCAACACTTGTTCTTGACGACAATGAGGCACACAGGAACAACAAGACCTCACACAGTGCAAGACAGCAGAGAGCCTTTACATATACATATTAGGGCTGTCAATGGATTCAAATATTTAATCACAATTAATCTATGATTGTTCAGAGTTAATCACAATTAATCGCAAATCAATCACACTTTTTTCTGTTTAAAATGTACCTTAAAGGGAGATTTGTCAAGTATTAATACTTAAACCAAATTATCAACATGGGAGTGGGCAAAAATACTTGCTTTATGCAAATGTATGTATATATTTATTACTGGAAATCACTTAACAACACAAAACAATGACAGATATTGTCCAGAAACCCTCACAGGTACCGCATTTAGCATAATCATAACATGGCAAACTGCAGCCCAACAGGCAACAACAGCTGTCAGTGTGTCAGTGTGCTGACTTGACTATAACTTTCCCCAAAACTGCATGTGATTATCATAAAGTGGGCATGTCTGTAAAGGGGAGACTTGTGGGTACCCCATTTTCATTCACATATCTGGAGGTCAGAGGTCAAGGAATCCCTTTGAAAATGGCAGTTTGTCCTCGCCAAAATTTAGCACAAGTTTGGAGCGTTATTTAGCCTCCTTCTCCTACCATAACCTCAACCCAAACCCTAAGCTAGTATGACATGGTTGGTACCAGTGGATTCCTCAGGTTTTCTGGTTTCATACGATACCAGTATCTTTGCTCTAGCTTTAAAACTGAGTTCAGTACAACCTGAAAATCCACAAGTTGCTTTAAAGAAATTAGTGGCGTAAAAACAAATCTGCGTTAACGTGTTATTATCACTTATATACATGTAGCATTCATCACTATGAGGCTTCATTGACAGTCAGTGCCATGAAGACTAAAGAGAAAAGTACTAAAGAAGAAAAAGTGGCGCTTTACCTTCTTCTGCTTCATTTTTCCAGCATGTCGATGGACTCCATTTACTCCAAATTCCATTATATTGAAGAGCTTTAGATCTCACTTTAATGCAATATTTAGCATTTGGTTTTAGTCCTGACCTTGGAATCGATAGAGACCTGTGTTTATTGGGATTAAGAGTCTGAGGAAAAGTTGAAACAATCAAACAAACGATTATTGTTAGATATCATTACAGCAAAATACGTTTAAAGTATGTCTATTTGTGACAGTGGATCTTACTTTGCTCTCAGTGCTTTGAGATGTTTGAAGTAAGAGTTGGTAGCTGAGGACATCACTATCCCAGTACCGATGGCCTTCATATCCACTTTTCCAAGTGATGTTGAAAGTCTCTGTTGTGTTTTGGACCTCAGCTTTATGCGGGGGTGTCGGCTGAACTGATCACAAACATTTATCAAAGTATATCTACATATATGAAAATCTTTCCAATACATCAACACACACGTAAGTCACTCAGACACATACATCATCAGTGTTTGATTACAATTAAAGGTGCAGTGTGTAGGATTTGGCGGCATCGAGCAGTTTGGTTGCAGATTGCGACCAACTGAAACTTCTCCCGTGTGCCAAGCGTGTAGAAAGACTATGGTGGCTGACGCAAAAACGCTAATGGTCCTCTCTAGAGTCAGTGTTTGGTTTGTCCGTTCTGGCTCCTACAACCATGGCAGCCGCCTCCGTGAAGAGGACCCGCTCCCTGTGTAAGGGATAATGTACAGCGAGCCTGTCATTGCTGTGAAATAAATGATTTATGTCACAACAATGACCAGCTAGCTGTACATTACCCCGCTTGTGACATGGCTATTTACTTAAGAAATCAATAATTTGACACAAAAACAGTCTGTCAGAGTCCTAAATCACAACTTTGTCCAAAGCAGCGATCTGTTATACATAGTAAAGGTGTGTTATACATAGTAAAGGTCTGTTATACATAGCAGCGGTCTGTTATACATAGCAACGGTC
This sequence comes from Sebastiscus tertius, assembly GCA_916701665.1. Lineage (NCBI taxonomy): Eukaryota > Metazoa > Chordata > Actinopteri > Perciformes > Sebastidae > Sebastiscus > Sebastiscus tertius. Next base: position 18,594 of record CAKAOH010039905.1, read on the forward strand.
TGTTATATATAGCAGCGGTCTGTTATACATAGTAAAGGTCTGTTATACATAGCAGCGGTCTGTTATACATAGCAACAGTCTGTTATATATAGCAGCGGTCTGTTATACATAGTAAAGGTCTGTTATACATAGTAAAGGTCTGTTATACATAGTAAAGGTCTGTTATATATAGCAGCGGTCTGTTATACATAGCAACGGTCTGTTATTCATAGCAGCAGTCTGTTATACATAATAACTGTCTGTTATACATAGCAACGGTTCGTTATACATAGTAACGGTCTGTTATACATAGCAGCGGTCTGTTATACATAGCAAAGGTCTGTTATACATAGTAAAGGTCTGTTATACATAGCAGCGGTCTGTTATTCATAGCAGCAGTCTGTTATACATAATAACTGTCTGTTATACATAGCAACGGTCTGTTAAACATAGTAACGGTCTGTTAACGACAACAATTCTTATTTTCGGGTACACTAAAGAAAACACACTTATTAATATTATATTCCATTTCTGCCAATAGATCCCTCTAAATGCTACACACTGTCCTTTAATTCATACTTACTGTTCTTTGATGGTTGAAAACCTTCTGTTACAGGGCGACAGCCTGATTCATGACAAAGTGTTATGCGATATTTATCATCAGCGCGGAAATAGTTTTTCTTGACTTTGCAGACGCAGCTGTAACTGTGATTTTTAATCACCACAAGTGGACAGGAAATCTCGCCGCCCCTTGAGATAAAAACAAAACAAAACAATCATTACCATGTGTGGCACAAACACAAACATTAATTTCTGTAAGAAGAATTTTCATTAATTCATATAAAGCAAGAAGTGCGCTTACTCATAAAAGTGACTGAATTTCAGGCTGTAGGTGGAGTTGGACTGCCCCACGGGATTATCAGTGATGTTCAAGACACAAGTAACTGTGACCCGATAGTCACTCACACATGAATATTCATCATCTACGGGATGAAAGTGGGAGGAAAAGATTTCTTTTACATTTTGACACAATATGTTATTGAAGTTACACAATTGTGGCATACATGTGAGCAACACAGCAACATAATAAACTGATTTACTCAAATACTGAATAATCCAGTGGTGGAAGAAGTATTCAGATCCTTTAAGCAAAAGTGAGTATTATACGACGTTATTAGATTGTTACTGAGGCATTACTGCGTTAAGTATCATTCTACTGCTGCTGTAGTCCAGTGGTTCCCAACCTAGGGATCGGGCACCCTCAGCAAGGTCACAAGATAAATCAGAGGGGCCATGAAATGATTAAAGGGGTAGGACAGAACAAAAAACAAAAGTTGTGGAACCTACTTTTTTTCTATGAAACATTGGATTATATTACCTTGAACAGTTATTTAAATGAAACTATCCGAGAAAAAAAAAATCTCTTTGGTGGAAATGCTCATGGAGATCTGAAATTTGACTTTTAAAGCTGTCACGAGCCAAAATGTTTGGGGCCCACTGGCTTAATCTTTAACAATGTACAGTATTTTATGAATTTGTGTTTTTTTAAATGTAAAATCTGGAATGAAAAGTGGGATTTTCGTCTGTAATCAGCACTATAAACTGCCGTGGAAGAGCAGGTTAACAACGGTTAATGGGAATTTGTGAGCTATACAAATGCAAATCAGGCTAGGGGGGGATTTTGACTCTGTAATGGTCCAGTGGTTACATGTTTTTCTAAAAGGTACTAACTCCATTTTAAGAAAATCTCTGGTATAAATAGATCAGATTTTGGTAAAATTGGCAACTCCAGCTGTCAGATCAATGTAGTGCAGTAAAAAGGACATTTCTTTTAAATGTAATAAAATGGAAGTATTAGTAGTAGTTATAATTTCTTTAACGCATCAACGCAACTTGTAATTTTTTTTGTAGCAGGCTCAATTTTAAAGCTAGATACTGGTATCATATGAAACTAGAAAACCTACGGAATCCACTGGTACCAAAACCGTGTCATACTACTGTATCTTATCGGGAAGGACGCTAAATAACGCTCCAAACTTTAGCGAGGAAAGATCATCATAGCCATTTTCAAAGGGGTCCCTTGACCTCTGACCTCCAGATATGTGAATGAAAATGGGTTCTATGGGTACCCACAAGTCTCCCCTTTACAGACATGCCCACTTTATGATCATCACATGCAGTTTGGGGCAAGTCATAGTCAAGTCAGCATACTGACACACTGACAGCTGTTGTTGCCTGTTGGGCTGCAGTTTGCCATGTTATGATTTGAGCATATTGTTTTATGCTAAATAAGGGTAAAATAGGGTTTCTGGACAATATCTGTCATTGTTTTGTGTTGTTAATTGATTTCCAATAATAATATATACATATATTTGCATAAAGCAGCATATTTGATAAGAGGATTAAATGCTATCTTTAAGGTTAATTTTCAACAGATAAAAAATGTGTGAATAATTTGTGATTAATCGTGATTAACTATGGACAATCGTGCGATTAACCGCAATTAAATATTTTAATCAACTGACAGTTCCAGCAAAGTACCTCAAAAGTACCTTAGTTAACTTCCACCACTGGTGTTACCAAAATATTACTCAAATGTTAATGACAGATGACTCAGATAATATAATATAATATAATACAATATAATACAATATATTATAATATAATATAATATAATATAGTATAAAATAATATAATATAAAATAATACAATATAATATAATATAATATAATACAATATATTATAATATAATATCATATAATATAACATAATATAATATAATATAATACAATATATTATAATATAATATAATATAATATAATATAGTAATAAGATGATATGAATTACTATCTGATTTCTATAGTTTAACATTCCCCTTGAACCTCCTACTGTGGTTGATGACTGGAATAAGTTATATGGGCACAATTAATCATACAAAGTAGAGAATTTGATCACGTCAATACTTGTCACAAGATGCCGCAAGCTGCCTTATTTAAGCATTCCTAACAGAAGAAGTTCAGAGGAAAACATTGGACAGGTGACAGATGAGTGGTGAGCTGTACCTCGGATGCTGCTGGTCACTGCGAAGATGCTGGAGCAGCAACACAGGAACAGGAGCTGCAGGCGCTTCATGACTCCATGGATGTGAGTATCACACTGGGGGAAAAAAACATTTCTACTTAATCTGCTGCTTCTGTAATACAACACATTTATTATTCCAGTCTACACAAACATTCACAGGAATTTATCTTTCTGTATACACCTGTGAAATGAATATAAGACATTAACTCATATAATAATATAACTCAAGTTTACATTATTTTTAAAAAGACAAGAAATTCAATAGTTGACATGTGTGAATGGGAAAGAGTCATTACCTCGGGGGCTGCCCTGGTGCCGTCGCAGACAGTAAATGAGAGATGGAACTGTGGTCTAACTTATCACTGGCTGCATCACAGGAAGTCAAACCTTTCTTACGTCACAGGGTTTTTTTTTTATCTTTTTGGTTTGGTTTTGGGCACATGCTGTTGCTTTTTTTTTCTCAAAGTGCCAGTGAAACAATTTAGGATGGAATATAATTCTGTTTCTTTTCCAGCCTTTGACATAAAGTGTAGTATTGCCTTTGTGATTGATACAACTTGAATGGGTGTTTCACAATCTCCCATACTGTAGGTGTTCAGCTGGGTTGAGATCTGGTGACTACACTAGACCATGCATCACATATGATTCACATCATGTTCATACTCATCAAACCACTCAATGAGTCTTTACGCCTTGTATGGAAGCATCTGTCACAATACCTTAAACAAAGGCCATGTGTTTCTCCATAGCAATGTCTGAGAGAGTAGATGTGGTTTCATGCACACGGAGGGAGCGTGTCCTCTCAAAGGGACTGTTTGTAAGAATCACAAATGCTTGTTAACAACGACACATGTGGTCGTTAAGTCAATGGAAGTCAGCGTCGGGCTCGCGCTTGTGCTCGCTCTACATAGACATGAACAAGCATCGATCAAAACAGTGAGGCGACACACGTCAGCTAAAACCAAAATATCACTCTATATTTCAGCTGCTTGGCAGTAATGTTAGCTGACCAGACCAAGGTCTCTCCATGAATCAATGCTGATACTAGTGTTGGCTTTTCCTGCTTCAGCCTCCCGACCGCGGCCGGAGGGAACAGGGGAGACACCGGCAACCGGTCGGAGACGATAACGTTTCTCTCTGCGGAGCCCCGTCACTTCACAAGACACGGGAAACCTCTGTTGGTCTGGAGGAGCTGCAGCAGTTATTTTTGCACAAAGGTCCACTGTACATTCACTAGATATTCTCAGAGCTAAACTAACTCTTCTGCAGTGTGGAGTGTGCGCGCATGCACGTGAGAGTGGAGCGAGAATGAGCGCGGTGTGTGAGTGAAGGTAAGCAGACAGAGGAGCAGAGGAGCAGAGTACAGCAGAGACTCCGGTCCTGGAGACCAAAGCTACGGTCTCCCCCGCGTCCTCCGACCGCGGCCAACACTGTTTAACAGACGGGCTTCACTAGATACAACTTTGAGGTTTTGGTGCTTCCGTGTAGTTTGTGTTGGAGTCTTGTCTGAACAGAATGCCACACGGGAGAGCGCATGGGACATGGACCCGGTTTGATTTATGCGTGTAAGAAGTTACAAACAGTCCCTTTAACAGAGCCGGCCGCCGTGTTTCTACAGCAGCCCAGAACGGACAAACCAAACACTGGCTCCAGAGATTCTAGAGAGGCCATTCGCGTTTTGGCGTCGGCCTCCGTAGTTCTCCTACAGGCTTGGAACACGGGAGAAGTTTCAGGTGGTTGCAACCAAATCCTACACACTGCTCCTTTAATATGTTTAGATTCCATTGCAACATAAAGAGAACGTGTTTCCATTTTTTTCTTCGTTGGTAATATGCTAAAACGACCAAATAATAAAATAGTAGTATCCAGAGCTGTTTAAGTCTACGCACGACAAGCCGAATCTCAGATCTCTGAGTGCTGACCATTAAAATTAAACCGCATTTGAACAGTTCTTAACATAACCTTCAAAGTCTAATAGAGAAAGTCCCTCTACACTCAAAGACGCATTCTGGTTATTGTGACTTCACCTGGATGTTTGACCTTCACTGTGCAGAATGATGTATAGTACGTGCAGAGTTTGACACCAGACGGTCGTTTTCACATCATTTTACTGTACTACAAAATCAGAAGCGGAAGCATGAGAGAAACAACAAGAGGAAGCAGACAGACATCAGATACCGAGACAACACGCATTAACAGCTACATTTACACGTTTTATCTCTTCTTAACCTGGGACAATTATTTTTCTCACCTCTAACAATTAGTTGATATTTGCCTTGTCTGCACGCCACTGCACTGTAAGCAGGTTGAGTGAGAAGTTGAAGTTGAACTAAATTATTCTGACAATATATGTAGGTATGTTCATGAATTGTCACATTTAGTTCATTTGTTGAACATCTACGGACAAAGTGAAACAGTTTGATTGTTGAATCTCAACTAATAAGCTGTTGAAATGTTACAAATACTCTATCAACTGTTTGTAGACGGCATGGACGCGGGAAGTGGGGGTGCACCTTGTTTTTTCTGTAGGCCTATTGTTTAACAGCAATGGAAATTAAGAATATATATGTTAAGAACGAGGGTGCTTTCATTTTTTCGATACAAGGTTCACGTCCTGCAAAAGCAGGATATAATACTGCTGATGAGGGCGAATCATCTACTAGTCCCTCTGCCGAGGCTGAACTGGTTGTTTATAATGCGTGATGTTACACACCGATAAAATGATGTTCAGTTCTCTGAATCTGCTCTTTTGATTAATAAAATATGATTTTACCAGGCAAACATTGCCAGAAGAATTAAATGTTCAGACGAAGGCTGTGATATATGTGTAAATAATAATATAATTTTTCAACTATATGAAGTTTTGGGCATTATCTATAGTAATAATAATGATCCAAAATGATGTAAAATTGCATAGTTTTAAGTGAAAAACCCTCCAAACCGTCTCACTCCCCATAACCCAACAGCTGTACAGCACCTAATCCCTCTAAATACCCAGGGATGAAACTGAAAATTAGTGTAAAATGTCGTTAATAAATATTAAATATAAATGATCCTGGCCATTCTAATTAAAGCAAAAATACATGAATGTCATGCAACATTTAGTATGACATCATTATATAGACTTTCTTGCAGCACCCCCAACTCTGAATGACTTCCAGCAACTTCCAGCGTCTTTATCCAAATAAAGTGTTAACAAAACTATTACTGATTATTCAGAAGGTTGTAGAAAGTGACAGCAACAGGCAGCTTGGGGTACCGTATAGGGTAAAGAAATAGACTAGCGCTTTGATCAACAATCAATCACTGAGACCACAAGTTGTCAGAGAAACTCAGGACTCCCCCCTCCCACTGCAGCTCCCATTTGGTGCCCTTTCACAGTTAGATATTATCAGTTAATGATGTTCACCAAAAGCTGGCAAATGCATCGCTTCAAAGTCTATTAAATATCCAGATGTAATGTCATAAGTACGGTTGCCTAGAATAGGAAAAATACACAACATGGGCCCAGAAAAAGCAAAACACATCAAAAATTTTGTTTGTGATTTTTTTTTTTAGTACAATGATAAAATACTGCACTTACACAGAACATATGATGTGCAAGAACTACAGTATAAGTGAAACATACAACATTTAAGAACAAATCCGCAAACATTGTCTATATAACTGAAGGTGAAAGAATAGATTGTCACAGTGTTCGTTTCTCTACTTCCTCCTGATGACTCAATGAGGTCAAGGTCAGAGAACTAATCGTTTCCTTGTGTTTACAGATGATGCAGATTTGCTCCAAGTATGCTCTTTTTACTGTCGTTGCACAAAACAGGATGGATGGTTACAGTGGTTACAGAGAAAATGCATGTGCAAGGAAAGCAGACATTATCAGACATCTTGATAAGGCAGCCGGCATGCTGGTGCTACAGTACAAGCCAATGAAGCGTGCATGACCATGACAATATGAAGCCATCAAAAAAAAAAAAAAAAAAAGAAAAAGAAACATCCACCAGCAGTATAAATCCAAATATGAATATGAACCAATATGAACCCTTGTTGAATGTCTATGGAGTCTGGAGTGTCCAAATAATAATTATTGACTTTCTCAATTTGTATCTATTAATAAATTGATTAATTAAATTTGCACTTAAATGATGTAATAATAAATGAAATTAGAAAACTGTGAACTGTAATTCTATTTCCTTTCTTTAAAGGATCAATTAATAACTGATGGACTGATCTGAATATAAGTCAACACTGAGACGTTACACCTATCTCCCTGTTCAATACTGTCACGATACCTGGGTGCCGATTCAATATGCATTGCAATTTTTAAGTATTGCGATTCGATATCACGATTTATTGCGATTTTAAACTGTTTTTTTAACACTAGACCACGGGGGAAAAGTTGAATCATACACTTCTGGGCACTTTTACTTTGGAAAATATCTAAATTAATTCAGTAAGAATGTTTGATTTTCAGCATGTATGTAATCGGAGATGTCCTGAAGTCAAATATATCAGCTACTGTCAGGAATTATTTATTACATTTATTATCCAGCAACCCCAAAATCAAAGAATAAAGACATTTCCCTCACAAATTAGTGGTATTTTCTATTTAATTTATAAGGGATATGTAATGTTTTATACTTCTGGTGAATATAATCCAATCAATCTTATTTCCATATATATATAATAGTATATACAGTTCCCTTTGTTATCACATTATTTTGAAAACCAGACGTAGTCACATGTGTCCTCTAACTTCTCCAACCGTTGTCTTTATCCATCCAAAGGTCAGCTCCATCAGGGTCGTTTGAATTTAACATTTAACATAAATGTCAGTATCTGGGTGCTCTACAGTCGTAGCGTTGGCCCATTTGACCATGGAGATGAGAGTGACGTCCGGCTTGCAGGCACTTTTACCACAATATGATAACATTTCCTGTCCGTGACAGAGTTAGCATGCAGCTTTAACCATGATGTCTAGCTCTGCTTTACATGCAATGTGTGACACCCAAAGTGTTTCCATACTTTACTGGATGTGTAGTGTTTACTACTTTGGATTTAACATGTGAGGGTGCAGGTCGTATTCCATGCGGACACATCATTTTCTACTTTCTAGTTTCGGCTCGCTGCTGCCGGCTGCGGTTTCTTTTTATGTTTTTGACGGACACGGAACGGACATGTCACATTACACTTACTACAACAATAAAAACAGTAACTTCCTTCTACCTCCGCATAGACTCCAATGAGGCAAATATATCGATTCTGGCATTCAAAAATCGATTTCAAAATCGTACACAAAAAAATCGCGATACATAAGTGAATCGTTTTTTTTCCCCACACCCCTAATAATTATGTTGGCATACTCCAGTCTCCATACCCGTCATCCCTGTCTCGCTCTCCAACCAAATCTCTGTGTCCAGTCTCTTTAAACTGTCTTTTAACAGCGAAAAACACAATAACAAATGTTTTAAAAACACAGAACCCTGACTATATACATAGTACAAAGTGCACAACTGAAACATTTCAAGATGAACAGAATATACAGGATAATATGCTGATCATATATGCTTCTAATTAAAGTGCATTTTCTGGAAATGTCAACAATGATCATCTTTTAAATACGTGTCCTACAGCACTACAAACTGTGATTGTGGCAGTAACTCAGCGGTGATGATCACTGTGTTACGTGGAGTTCGTTCTCTGAGTTGCTGGAGTCTTCTTGAACAGCGTTACATACCATCCACTGCTTGACGTAGTTAGAATTAGAGCTTTTGTGCTCGTGAAATAAATCAGATTCCTTCTGCTCTGCTATGTTTGAGTCTGAGGCTCCGGGGCTGCTGCACTCTCCAAAGCCACTGTCAATGGTGTCCAAGTCCACGTGAGGGTAACCGTCTTCTGACTGCTCGTTTGAGGCGAACGAGTCGAGTGACACCCTCTCTGGTTCATTAAGCTGAGCACGTGGCTGAAAGTTTATATTTTCCACTGATAAATCATTGGATATTTGGTGTACATGCTGTGGTATTATCCCACTTTGCCCATGAGGTTCTTCTAAATCATAGCCAGCGTGTTCTCTGTTGTCTTCCTCAAATGAACCAAAGCTTTCTCCATCTTGGTAACTTCTGAGGGTGTTTACAGAGCTCTGTGACACAACTTCCTCCTCAAACTCTTCTTCTCCAGACAGGGTCACGGTGTGGATGGAGACGTGTCCGGTGGAGTGACCGGTGCCCTGTGAGCTGCCACCCTCCTGGAAGAACGGCAGCGAGTTGCTGTGGGGCTGCAGCATGTGGAGGAAATGACCACCTTGTTTCATCCCGTTGTCCTCGCTGTAGCTTTGTCTCTCGTTGTTCCACTGAAGGACGTCGTGCTGCTTCTCGCTCATCATCTGAGCATGGGAGTTGATCTTTAGGTAATCGCACTCTCTGAAAACAGGCTTCACCCACTCCTGCAACAGAGCAAAAGGAAAACATTCATTTAGGAATAGCTGCTTATTTGCATTCTTGCAGGGAGTTTGATGAGACAATTGAAACCACTGTCATATGAGTACGGTAAATATGATGCTGGGGCCGGCATTAGTTTGGAAAAGACAGGAAGCAGGAACTGTTAGCCTGTCTCTTGGGCTGAACAAGCATTAGTTCTAGCACATAACTCCACCACTTGTCGTTTTTACACTTCTGTTTAAAGGGTAACTTCAGTATTTTTCAACCTGCATCCAATTTTCCCAATGTTTTTGTGTCTAAGTGAGTAATGGGGACAATATTTTATTTTAAATTGGTCCAACATTGAGGGATAATACTGTAACCGGCAGCCGCAAATCAAGCTGCGAGGGCAAGTGAGCAGCGTCAATGTAACATTATGTCCACTAAAAGAGCTTGTTTTTGCCACTTTTGTTATTATAAGTGTCTGACAACATTATGGAAAGGACCCTACAGAGGAATAAAACGTTTTTCTTAACTTTCGCTCGATCTGGTCTGTTTGTTATTGTGTCCAAGTCCCGCTCAAGGAGAAGTGAAATCTGAATATATGTACACTCTGGCGGGCAGCCATCGAATTCAAAGAGCTCATCCACATTGTATAAATCATCTAAATATTCAGCCATGACATTATAAATCTTTTAGTATTCCACTATTCCACCGTTGTCTTCCGGCAACGTGTCGCCTCGGCAGATTTCAGAATGAGACTTCTCCTTGAGCGAGACTCTTCTCATAATGTCAGACACTTATAATAACAATCAGAGCCTGTCATGGCACAAACAAGCACTTCTAGTGGACGTAAGTGACGGTGCCAGCTTGCCCCAGTAAGATTACATTGCAGCCTGTGAGCAGCTGCCGTCAACAGTGTTCTCCCTCAGTATTGGACCAGTTTCAGAAATTGTTGTTCCTTTTAGTCAGTTAGACACAAAAACATGGAAAAACAGGGTCCAGTAGAAAAATACCAAAGTTACCCTTTAAGTGTGGATTAAACAGGCCAGATGTAGATGTTTTTAGCCTTTGCTAAGCCTTGGCTAGCTGTTTCCCCCTGCTTCCAGTCTTTAAGCTAAGCTAAGCAGCTTCATTAATAGCATGCAGACAGATATGAGTGTGTAAAAAAAGCACCTTTTCAAAAACTGAAGTGCGTGAGGCCATTATGAAACACGTTAAAGGAGAGAACCTACTCATTATCTAATCTCTTTTATCAGTATGTTTTTAACCACCACTGCACGTTTGAAGAGTGAGACTCTCGGGCAAGTACCTAAACATATCTATTACTTGGGGATTTCAGCAGAACACATCTGTACATTAAGCTACTATTGTAAAGGTCATTATACATCTAATTATTAGCCCAGTACAGACATAACATGACACCGAAGTATGGGAAAATATGCCTGAAGTGAAGACATCTGTTCTAATTAATGTATGTTTTTAAAATAGCAATACACTTTTCTAACTTTGTATTGAACATATTGCTTTTCTTAGTCATTAAACATGAGGATTTTTTGAGTCTTGCAGCCGAATAAAAATTGAGCATTACATGGACAGACAGCAAAGATTCACTCCATAATGAAATTTCTTTTATATTTTGTGCTGAATTAACAAGTAATACTGCATGCGTATAATTGTGATATTTACTTTGATGCACATTTAATGCAACTCTCCCAACAAATCTGCATGGCCTTACATCAACACACATGCTACTGAAATCTAAACCTCCTGCAGCCACATACAGCTCCATTCAGCAAGGTGATGGCCAGATAAGCATCAATCAGTTTCCTCACGCAAAGGCCACCACATCCTGAGAGCTCAACAGCATCACTGAATCGTCTCTGATCCGCTGAGAAAGCATAAGCAGTCTGCACCGCACGAGTAAGATAGTGCAGTCAAACTAGAACAGTGTTTTTTCAGACAGCCGGCTCAGTGTATTGCAGTGATCCTGAAGATGTGGTAGAGAGTGCAAAATACAGCAGAGGAAATGTCTTTGAAGAGTAACAAGGATTATACTTGAGGAACTTCACAGAGCGCTACACACTGTTGACATATTGTTTCACTCTCACACTGTCACCTATTTCGGCACCAGATTCAGAATGATGTAATATAATTGGTTGCATGGACGTCATTTGTAAATAAAAAAAATTAAGTTAATTGAAATCCAGTTTAATGAATTTGAGAGTGCTATTAATATTCACATACTTTCACTATCTTTCATAGAAAATACTCTTAAAGCTGCAGTAGGCAGTATATGTTTGGCATCATTGTGCAAAAATTCCACAATAACCTTTCAGCATATTGTAATTCAAGTGTTCTGAGAGAAAACTAGACGTCTGCACCTCCTCATGGCTCTGTTTTCAGGCTTTAGAAAATCTAGCCTGTGATGGGAGACTTTGACCAATCACAGGTCATTTCAGAGAGAGAGAGCGTTCCTATTGGCTGAGCTCTGGCTGGTGGGCGGTGCTTGGTATTTCCTCAAGAGATCTCAACATGGCTGCGAGGTCACAAACTTTCTCATTTTACAGCTAAACAGTACACTACAAGATGATTCTGAAAACATCTGAGGAGAGAAATAGGCATCACAGTAACAGAATATTGATTCATATTTGGTCAGCGCTGCCTAGTTTGACCGTTTGATCGGAGATCGTGAGTGATTGACAGCTGCTCAGAGACGCCAAGGCTCCAGCTCGGCTCTGATTGGTTGTTTTCCTCCGCTCTGTGACATCTTGCAGATGCTGTTAGGAGCACCGGAGGACACAAAGGAACATGTTTTTTTTTTCCAGATTACCTGTCTCATGCACTACTGTCAGGATATAGTATTTTATAAAAATAACTTTTTAATCATATTTGCTCCATTTCTACCCACTGCAGCTTTAATGAAGGCCTTGTGGAGTATTTGAAGGTATTTGGTTCTAAACACTGGGGACTAAATACCATATTTGTCAACCTCTTATACATTTTTTATTGCTCCTAAATCATCTTGACAAAAGAAATACACGGTTATCAATTACCCAAAAAATGTCCTCTTTGTCTTCTTTAAACTAATGTCATCAGTTATGTGTTTTTATATCGCTTCTGCATTTAAAACAAATAGAAACTAGTTTAATTTTCTTCCAGAAGCTGTAAGACTTGTGAACAGCCAAGGTCATAAAGAGATCAGTTTACTCTGTATATATTGAATAAAACAAACATGCACTTTCTGACATAATGTGCCTTTGTACCACAGATGTTTTCTCATTATATCATATTTTGAATGCACTGTTCATTCAGTTTTGTGTCTTTTATGGTCGTAAACAAGCTGGCCTCACCAGCTGGCCTTAGCCCAGTTGAGCACATTCAGCATAGTGAAATAAAAAGAACAGGAAAGCAGTGCTAAATCAAGAACTGTTTCATTTTCTCTCTAGTACTTCCTCACTCTACTGTAAGTATGATCTGTTTGTTATTTGCAGCCGTAGCGTCCTCTGCTGACCAACGTTTGTAACTGCATACAGATCTCAAGCTAATGGTTTGGCTGAGCTTCAGGTGATACTATGGGAGCATTATTGTAGCAATACTATTTGCAAAAGTATGTGGAGAATTGTCAAACTGTATCTCAATCCGTGTGTGTGAAATCAGATTTGTAAATGTGTAAAAGAATCCCGGTATATAGTAGCCTATACCCGGTGAAATGTCAAGAAGGCAAAATACTTTCAGCCAATAATATATATGTACACATTTACAGATTTGTTAAAACATTTAGAAATCTCAATACTCTTGTAAATCTGAATACACATTTGAAGATTTGTCACTTATTTACAAATCTGATTAGGCTCACAGAGATTCAGAATATTCCTGAACTCATTCACAAATCTCAGACGCATTTAGAGATTCTTTTACACATTTACAAACCTGATCACGCACACACGGATCGAGATACAGTTCTCCACAGACATTTGCAAACAGTTTTGCAACAATAATCCCCATATGTTTCACTCAGAAGTAACAATGTCACAATATGTTTGACAGCATACAGGTGATGATATTGTTGTTTTTAACAGATACAGTATTCAAACAGCCATGTATTGTTCTTTTCACTCCGCTAAAACTCTCTGATAAGACCAGGGAAAGATTACCTCAAAAATGAATATGATACGAGACAACATCTACAGCACACTCCTGATGATACTGATATTATTGTGATACACTATGTAAGACAGCAACACTCAAATCTACGGCTGAAGTGTTGGTGAAAAGTCGTTTTAGTTTGTTTGAAACCCAGAAAACCTGATCTAGTTTCCTGGGTTTCGACTGCTTAACAGCTGTTCTTTATTAACTGCAACTGTATATAATTCTTGTATTCATCTTTCCTTAACTTAACCGTTTAACTTTTACCTTTCTTGGTTTCACTGTGCTGTATCACCAAGTCATATTCCTGTGTACATTGTATTTGGTGACTAAAGCAGTTCTGATTCTGATTTATGTACTTGTGCCAAGCAGATGTTAAGTCATTTTAAACACGTTTGTTGATTTTTAGCATTATTGTATACCATATTTATGTCTAGGTACTTTTAGACAAGACATTTGGACATGTTTCAGGTTTCCTTTGTGATGTAAGAGCAGTGGGAAACTCCGGGGTCTGGAAAGTGAAGCCAATGCTGAAGTGCCTTAAACCTGCATTCTCTCTAACAGCCAGCAGGGGGCGACTCCTCTGGTTGTAAAAAGAAGTCTGATTGTATAGAAGTCTATGAGAAATTGAGCCTACTTCTCACTTGATTTATTACCTCAGTAAACATTGTAAACATGAGTTTATGGTCTCAATCACTAGTTTCAAGTCTTCTTCAATACAGCATGATGTTCATTTAGTAAATTTATTATTTTATCTTATTCAGCGTTCGGTTGCACTTAGCTCCACCTTCTTGTGTCACTTGTGGTTGCAAATAACCAAGATGGCGACGGACAAAATGTCGAACTCGAGGCTTCAAAACGGCAGTCCACAAACCAGTGGGTGACGTCACGGTGACTACATCCACTTCTTATATACAGTCTATGTGTAAGTGACATGTAACCATTATGAGGCCCTTTTGGTAACATAATCCTACAGATATTTAGCCTGCTTTCCATCAGCCTTAACATTAAATTAACAAACATGAAGAAGAGGAATGGGTATATTTCATAAAGAACAACAATCAGTCTGTCCATGGGTGTCAAAAGACAGAGAAATTTACATTAGGGGAAAATATAAAAACGTGATGGAAAAAATAATCAAGAAAACATCGGTAAGTAGATAAAGAGTGTAAACCACATCATTATCACCCTGTGCCCCTATCATGTGAAAAACAGGCTTTTTTTAGCCTCACAATGACACATCAAAGATGTGTACCGGGGGTATTTTCCACTGGGGTGGAACAGGTCGGGCTGTCATACACATATCTACCCACAGCATGTCAGACAAATGAAAAACGAAAAGCCTCTTGAAGCCCCTGCACACTGAGTCATTCACATGGTGAAGGCCCTTGAATGTGAAGTGAAGGGAAAGTCCCACCAAGCCGGGTCTACAGGATGTGCTAAAGGTTCCCTCTTGGGCATCACCTGCTGGGTGATTTGGAAAATACACACAAAGCTTGTTCTGCCTTCTCTTACCTTGAAGTTTCCTCCATGGTTGAGGTCGAGGGGCTTGAAAAACTCCTCCGCCCTTGGGATGTATAAAATCCGCTGGAATTTTTTCATCCACCACCTGAAACGAATATGAAATGATTTTTAGAACAAATAATGGAAATATAAAAAGAACATGACATCTATAATTCAACTGCGCTGTGTCACTTTCGATGAGGTGATTTCCTTTTTCGGTACCTGAGCTGTGCAGAAGCAAAGTCGAGACCAACAGCTTTCTAACTCATAACCAGTGATGCTGATAGCACTAAATGGCTTTCATGGAAATTATCACACAGTACAAAGTCTAGACTATATTCAGGTTAAAACTGTCCACATGCACTATGCCCCCCCGTTGTGGCATTTACATATGTGCTAATTTGGAGTGTTAGTTTTCACCTGTTTTGCTCCTTCGGCAAGAAACAGATAGTTTTAACTGTCTTATCAATAAAGCATAAATATACACGACAGTTGCCAGTTTATTAGATACAAATAGTTAAGTTAAAGCAGTCTAATACAATGTTGATGTGAGTGTCCATTTCTAACAAGAAAACGCAAGGATACGGGGTCAATCAAAGTGAATGTCAGCCTGATAGAGAGCATCTTTGTGTTAAAACATCTGGTATGGTGGCCTGACTGTGGCAAACAAGGTGGCTAGAGTTGTTAGAACAACGGGGAGGCATTTTAAGTTGTCAGCAAAAATCATTAGGTACTCTACGCTGTATAATATTGCTGTACACAGAAAAGTTCTGTCTATTTATAATGATACTGAACATCCTCTCTTCTTTGAATTCGAGATGATTCCTACCGGGAAAAACTGCAGAGCAACTCCGGTAAACAAAAAGTACACATCAGTATAACAAAGAAACAGCACTAACATATAAGTTATGTTGTTGTCAGTGTGTTGCTGATGATTTGTGATGTGTGTCACACTAATTATTTCTGTTGTGCTGTTTATTGTTTTGTCTTAATTGTTGAGGCAAAGACCTGGGCTAGTGGGGACAATCCATTTTATTCTACTGCATTCAACAGTCCTGCAGTAAATCCTACCTTCATGAAGTTTATAATGTTTTTGTTGAAGCTGGTTGATTCAACTTTATGGTCCTTTTGGAGGCTGCTGTTTGAGGTTTAATTGAGAGGTGTTTCTAATATTTTGTCTACCATCATTGATATAAAAGCAGAGGACTAAATATTGGAAAACACCTGCAAGAATAACGCAATCCATAATGCTGAATCAACATCTATCTAACACAGTTTAAACAAAAACTGAGCATTAAAACGTCTTGAAGGTAGGATCGGTTTTAACTCGATGTACCTCACAAACCGGTGAGTGAATATCACAGATGTCTGCAGAAGCATATGCAGACTGCATACCACTACTGAGATCCATTGCAAAGAGCTTATGTAAGCAGTGCATTGAACCAAAACCCAATATGATATCATAATGACTCACAGGAGATATCTTATCTCATCCTCTAAAATGGATAGAAACAAAGCGGAAATAGTGCAAGTGCAAAGTTCATTTACTTTATCAAGCTTGTGTTTTTTTTCCTCGTCAGTGAGTGCCTTTAATAAGAGAGGTGTTCTCAGTTCTGCGACACTGATGCTCTGCATGACTTCCTATGTCTGCTTGCCATTTCAGTGCAATGTGTCGCTGCACGTACATCGCAGCAGTGGTTTCTCTATATGTGGGAGGTGATGCCAGGAAAGTGTAGATCGAAGCAGTGAGAAGCTCTGCTGATCATTTACAGGAAGACAAAGAGCTGCTGACCTTAAGACTTAATTTTCTTTCTTTTGCTTTGATAATTTCTTTTTCTGCGCAACGAACGCAGATTCACGTATGTGCAAATTGAAAAGGAAATGTAAACTTCAATATAATTTGCACATTTTATTTCTATAATGATGGTTCAGTCCAAAATATATTTCCATTTCAGCAAGCTTCTCCGAAAGCTAGTACTAAATCACTGAACATCGAGGACCAACCGGTTTGAAAACAGATATACAAGGCTTTTGAGACGGTGTGATAAACGTCATGAAGTGACAAACCCCACTGTATGTTGGGAAATATGGAACAAAGTGGACCACTGAGAATTATTAATCAAGAGGAACTTCGACAAGTTAATAAAGTTCTGCTGGTAACTTAGCACCAACAGCGCCAAGGTTCAAGGTGCAAATCCAACTGGAGCTTTAAAAAAAGGAAAGGAATGAGGTCAAATTCTCATACTTGAAGAAAATAACTGTTTTCTATACTCACGTTTTTTTGAAATAACCTAGCAACAGGAGAGCAATGACAGGAATGGCGGACAGGGGGACGTACCACCACGTGAGAAGTCTATTCATTCCTGTAAAGGAGACATAACGTATAAATAACTGACATGATAAATACACACTTCCTGTTTCTAAAATGTTTGTATGAAGGATCAATGCAGAGACACTTGTATAATGGTTTGAAGCATGTAAACACAACAACACAACAGCAGTGATTTAGCATGAACAAGTTGATTATTTCATGGCTCCAGGCCGGAAGGTACAACGCTCTCCTACCTTCAGTCTCTCCAAACTCTGCAGTGGAACTCCACTCGCTCCATGGACCAAGATACGTATTCGTGGGACACATTTTGGCCTGAACATCCACAGTATACATGACATTTGGTTGCAGCTCCTTCCGCTTTAACAGAGTGAACTTTTCGCTCACTTTAAGGGAATGAACTGGATCCTGTAAGAAAGGAATAAATGCATTTGGATGGGGGTCGTCAGCAGAGAGGAATCAACGATAATATACTGCTACAGCCTCTTGTTTTTGCTCACACATTACCTTTGATAGATCTTTGCTTTCTCTTATGCGCACCATGTATTTGAGACAGTCTAAACGGTTGCGGTGGTCCCAAGTGATGTTGTAAAATCTGTCAGTCTTTGTCACTTGAACATCGTCAGGAGGTGGAGGTTTCACTGTGAAAGTCCCAAGGGGAGCAGGGGAACATTATGAAATTGAAAATGTGTGTATGCTAAGAATACTCTAAACCACAAGTGGCAGTTAAACATTATTTTAGCTTTTGTCTAAATCCGGAGGGTAAAGCAGGTGGGTGGGTGTGTTTGCTGCTAAACGACAATTTGGGGAAGTTGGGGAAGTTGGGGAATGATTCTCTGAATTTTTTTAACTTTCAAACAAAAAAGAAAATGGTTTAATGTACAGTAATGTGATGACTATATTTAACAAGAGGGAAAGTGTTTTACAAATGTCTAAACTATGTAAAATAATGCTGGAAGAATTAAAAGAAATGAACATTTAACTTATTTTCCTACACACATTTTAATGCCACTAAAATGTCATAAGGTTTGTAATTGCTGTGTGTGACCTTTTTTTTATCATTTCTGTGTTATCCACCCATCTGTTTAGCAGAAATGACAAATACTGAAATGTCAAATCACGTCGTCATCAGTTTAACTTACCCACTTCTCCCAGTGACCAGCTGGATAATACCTGATCACCCTGTGGACTGGTTGTCGCGTTACACACGGTTTCAACAACTGCAACGTCATCGAAATTCTCCGGATACATCACACACCAGGACTGATAGGGTTTGACTTCACAGCTGCTAGAAACCTCGTCTTCCTCATTCCTACAAGAGATAAGCAGTGTGTTATTATAATCAGTGATGCCCTGTGACATCAGACAATGTCTCAGCACTAAAGGTTGTGGTTTCCGTGTGGTTGTTTTAGAGCAGGAGTGATGCAGGACTGATGCACATCATGAATGTATCTTTAGAGCAAAAATACACCAGAGAGACAAAAGCAAAGCCTAGCATTGTTTACTACCTACTTGTTTCCTCAAAAGAACATTTAATATCTCACGGCTACGGTAAGTCCCTCTTTATGTTTGCTGCTGCTAAAAGCTCCTTCCTAGAGCCTAAAAAAAAAAAAATCAACCAGCCGCAACAAATATTTCTTTCTAATTATCGATTAATCTGCAGATTATTCTCTCAATTAATTGAATTATGCTTTTGTCTAAAATAAAAATAAAAATAAAAAGTCAGATAATAGTGAAAAATTACAATTTTCTACAGCCCTGGGTGCTCAAATTGATTATTTCAATTAACAGTCCAGTTTATTATCATATACATATGACAAAGAAAAAATATAAAATCCTCATTTAATAAATTCAATATATTATTAAATAATTAAAAAAAATAATTGATTATCAAAATAGCTTTTAGTTTAGTCTTTGCGGTAGTTTAGAAACCGTGTTGCCATTACATAGTTTGTCCACCAGGGAGCAATTGCTAGTTTATTTTTCAACTGTATAATGTCCCGCTTGCTTGGTACATGGTCATTGAACAACCAAATTTAAGGGATCCTTTTTATAAAACATTCTGTCATACTTTTATGTTGTTTTTTTAACTGTCAAACATCAATATCAGTTGGGCTCTACTCCTTACACCAATGATCATAAAACCTTAGATACATTTCCCATCATGGCATCAGTGGAGGATGTTAATACTGAAATCCTTCTGCTGGCCAATGCTCTGAAGAAGGTGCAATAAAGACCCACCATGGAGGTCAACAATCTATTTCCATCCACAACAAAGCAACTTTTCTGAAGAAACTTCCTTTTCAAGTTTTCAAAAGTTTCCCACAAGGCAATAACAACTGACCACACAGGATCTCTCAAAATGTTTTGTGTTATGTAATATTACTAAGAGCACAATACTCAATATGACCCAACTTGGGTATCCTGTAATACAGAGGAGAAAATCAACATCTGGCTGCCACACTGCCATTTGAATAAAAGCTAGTGGGGCTACCATGAAGCCACATACTGTAGTAACACCAACATGAATCATATTCACTGACAGCGACACTAAAGAGAGCTCGTACCCGCACACGACTTCGATGAGGACGGGGTGTTTCGGCACAGAGCCGGAGCAGGAACAGTTCAGTGAACGTACGTAGTCCGTCGTGCAGCTGACATTGCACAAAGACGTGACTGCAGCAGAAAGAGAAGTGCGATCAGTTATTATTACATGTACTATATTTAACATCCATCCTTTAAATGATGTGTTTACAAAGGCAATCTCACTGAAGTCACTCATTTTCAATGGAAACTTAGCCAAGGCCACAGCATCAAGACAAACACACAACAATGTACAAGAATAAAATACTAAGTTGTTAAATGGGAGTACATTCATGTGTGGAATTACCTTTAGAAATTCACATTAATACAAGAAAAAGACAGTGATTAAATAAGCCACCTTACCAACATGAACAAACAAAGCGAGGTCCCACAGCAACAATAGGAGCACAGGTTTAAGAGCCATGGGGACGACCCGCTGATATCAGCCACTGGTTAGACAGGAGGAAGCACACCAGCTGAAACTAAATATAAACGCACTCGTTGGAATATTTGAATAGTATTTGTTCTGTAGTAACAAAAGAAATTCAACTCTTTCAAAAGAAACCGTGATTTGCTGCTAAATATCAAATACAAAAAATGTATCTACAATAAACATCACCATCAAATTCAACAATTAAACACATTCATAAAAGAACATCAGTGTTCACTAGTCAGAATTAAAAGGTAATTAAATGAATAACAAATTAAAAACATCTTAAAAAGAACATTCTCCATTAACATTTTCTGTTTTTGTTTTAAAGAAATTTAAAGAATCAATCTTCTTACCTTCTTTAAATTTATAATTCTGTCACTTCAGAGTCACCACAGCACTGACGTCTGTGTGAGAGCGCTCAGTGGAACAATGTTTCGGTTTGTCACTGCAAAGGCATCCTCATCATCATCAGTGGTGTGACTAAGGATGTGGTTTCCTGTGGTACCTGTGCTGCTATGAATATGCAAATGGTTAACCAGGGGACCATAAAAAGTCAACAGGAAACTGAGACGATCTTTTACAAAATAATTTAGTCATCATGTTTGTGTTACCTAAATAACGGAAGACAAATAAGATTTATTTAAGAGAGATTGACAGTTATTTTCTTCTTCTCCAAATAGTTTATGTTCTTCTGAAACTGTCACAAAATGTATTAGTTATTACGAAGCGCCTCCTTGCTCATATCATTTTGAACATTCATTCAAAACACGAGTATCACATGTTTCAGAACTGAGATGATTCTAAACACCGACACCAGAGATGTTTTTTTGATACCTTTCAAAAGACCCTTATCATACACCGCCTACATGGCTACAATAACAGCTTATCAGGGGTTTTCTGTAGTTTCCAATAGAGAGTGTCTGTTTGCTGAATGAGTCATAATTCTGCTGTGGAGCCCCTCAGAGCTAATCTTAATAATTAAATCAGCTCTGAAATGTTATGAACTCAGAGCACGTTGAGCTAAATGTACACGTTCTGTGTACAGCAGGAGTTACAAAACAAATCATGATTCATGTGTAGAACATGTCATCTAAACTATATTACTGTGCAATGGCAGTTTGTGTTTTATACAATGGGTGGGCCTTTGTGGTATTCAAATCACCAAGTAGGTGTGCAGACGTGTCTTGTACCAATATTAGTCAAAGCCAAATGCCATTCTGTCACACAAAAACTACACAGAGCTTAGCACCTGTAGTGCTGTGAACCAGGTTAGTGGTACGAGACAAAAGCAAGAGCTGAACAAGAAATGCTTTGCTCTTGAGCAAGGCACTGGCCTTAAAACTAGGGTTGATCTCCATGTGCTGCAACAATTAGTCGATAACTTGACTAGCTGATCGACAGAAAAGTAATCGGCAGCTATTTTACTGAATTGATCAACTGTTCAAGTCATTTCTCAAGAAAGAAATGCCAGACGTTTGACAATTCTGGCTTCTCAAATGGAGAATCAGCTGCTTTTGTACATCTACATCACAGTAAACTCACTGAACTTAATTTTGAACAGTTGCTCAGACAAAAAAAAAAAAACTATTTTACAGTAGGCCTATTGATTTTCAGTTGCTGTAACTTTTACCTCTGTTGAAATCAGAATCTAAAAAGCTCTGTGCGATCTGGACAAAACTGACATTCTGGTATAGTTCAGTAAGCAGTCAGTGTCGACAAAAAGAAGAACGGTTGACTGCCGTGGTGAGAAAACATCTAAACATTTTGACCAGTACGGCTCACACGATGACTAAACAACTTTTCATTTTGGCCAGTTTACTGACGCAATAACTGGTTTTGAAGCACGCATGAAGTGTTTTGGGGGAGTAACTAGTTGTGATATCACAGCAAACAGTTGTGACAATTGCACTTACAGTTTAGAGAAAGTTAAGACTGTTTCAGAAAATGAGAAAAAGCGATTTAGAAAAATGTTCAAAATGTACCTTAAAGGGAGATTTGTCAAGTATTTAATCCTCTTATCAACATGGGAGTGGGCAAATATGCTGCTCTATGTAAATGTGTGTATATATTTATTATTGTAAATCAATTAACAACACAAAACAATGACAGATATTGTCCAGAAACCCTCACAGGTTCTGCATTTAACATAAAACAATATGCTCAAATCATAACATGGCAAACTGCAGCCCAACAGACAACAACAGCTGTCAGTGAGTCAGTGTGCTGACTTGACTATGACTTGCCCCAAACTGCATGTGATGATCATAAAGTGGGCATGTCTGTAAAGGGGAGACTCGTGGGTACCCAGAGAACCCATTTACATTCACATATCTGGAGGTCAGAGGTCAAGGGACCCCTTTGAAAATGCTCATTTCAGTTTGTCCTTGACAAAATTTTGCATAAGTTTGGAGCGTTAGCTAGTATGACATGGTGGGCTCGCTAGGTTTTCTAGTTTCATTTGATGTCAGTATCTTCACTCTGAGCTTTATGTTTGTTTTCTGATGTTGTATAGCTCTGCTGCACCGTGGCTGCTGGTTAGGATGGGTTAAATAGAGAGGATGCATTTCCCATTGAGGATTAATATAGTATAACTTAATGTCATGCTGTAGTATTGCATTACCTTATACGGTGCTGACAGGGTCGTGTCTGTCTGCTGCTGCTCTGTCATTATACTGCAGCATGGGTGCAGGTTAGAGCCTAAAGTCAAGTCCAGTGGTCTCAAACCTAATTGTTGTGTCCTCAGAAGGTCAATGCCCAAGATGTGCCTTTACAGCCAAAGGCCTAAATGTTGTACAAACACTTCACTACCACTAGAGGTCATCGTACATGAGGTAAGTCCTTCTCTATTGTTTTGATGCACATCTGCCGACTATAGAAGAGACTGCAAATACACTTACTTAACTTGTAATGTTCTCTGGTTCTTTCAACACAGTTATTTTTACTTTTAACACACCTGCCACATGGAATAGAAAGCGTGGTTTTGCATGGCATTTAACATAAGCGCAGGCTGCTCACAATATTCTCAGACCTTGTTCCCAGAGAGGAGAAATCGGTTTCAGTTGGCTCATTCTCTGTGGCCATAATCAGTATTTAGTCACATGTAAAAGGACACAACAGATTGGTTACCTTAAGATTATAAAAAAAATAAAAATAAAAGCAGAAAGAGCAGAAAATGCAGCTGTAATCTGAATGGAAGTTTATAATGTAAATGACAAGATGGTAAGATATGGAGAACTAAACAGGCTGCTTAAATTATTTCATTTTATGTATTTCTACTAAATGGCTGCAGATGTGAACTTGTGATTTGATTTGGTGTTGCAAAAGAAGTTTGTTTGTTTCTGAGGAGGTTTTGGTTATATCATTTTCTCATAAGACACCAGCTGGTGACTGGATGAAGACGTTTGAGACCACAACACCTTTTGGAGCATGCTTTCATGGTTTTGCAAACTGGAACACAGTTTTGGTGTTTGTGTCTCTTGCTCTCAAAACTGGATCTTGTGTTTCTAACTGGTTTAAGATCATAATGTGTAGTATATCTCTATCAGAGGGGACATCTCTATTGCTCATGTTATTTTCAAACCAAATGCAAAATTGTGCAATGATACATCTGCCCATTTTAATGCCAGCGACGATGTATATTATATAGATATATTTCTTATTTATTATTAGGTCAGAGATCCTCATTTTATTGCTGACATCAGTTTGTTAATGACTGAAATGTTAGAACCCTTCAACATTAGATCTTTTGCATGCTGCACCTCTTTGGTGGACTTTGGTAAAAGCTCATCACGTACAGGCCTGGGTGTAATGTGTGCAGTATAAATAAATCATGCAATACAATGTTAATGTTTTCATAAAGTTACCTCCTTGTCATTTAGTGTCACTTGTGTGCAAAGTGTTCAAATGCAGAATGAAATTGATATTAAAGCACAACGGTAGCACTCAATAACAGACATATTAGGACACTTTGAGTTACAGCTCCCTGAAAATAAAATGTGGTGTGTGTGTGTGTGTAATAATCTACCTCGTGATTGCAATCCTCTTCTCACACATGGCAGGTTACTCCTCTTTTACCACAGGGCGGTGACATTACCGGCATGTGAGTCCATAGTGTTCACCCGAGGATACGGGGATCTGTGCTGCTGAAGAGCCGTCATGAATTGACGACATTGCAGAAAAAGCCGTCGTCTTTGCTCTGTGCAAGAGAGACTGATGGAGGCGTCGCTGTTTCAAGGCACAGAGAGAAACAAAGAGAGAACTGTGTTCTTGATGCGAGGGGGAAGTAGGCCAACAGCCTTACTGTAAAAACTGGATGTGAAGCAGTGAATGATTCCACCTCTGATAAGGATGTGATATATTACTCACTCTATTCAACAGGTTTAAGGAGGTTACAAACCAGCAATGAGACCTTGCTTTTAAAAAAATCTGCTGACAGATCAGTGCTATGTTCTGCAGATCTTACTGATGGTTGCAAGGAAAAGACTAACTAACCCTCCCACAGTCGCTCAATGGTTACAAACAGTCAAACAGGTGTACATGATGGAATACATGACTGCCCACGTACAACAGAAGTTGCCTATTTTCAAAAGGAGATGTTAGTTTTAGAATACCTTAGTCAGGAATCCTGTACTTAATTGTCTTTGATGTGAAGTTTTTGTACGTATATAGAATAGATAGAATAGAAAGCTTTATTGTCATTGTATTAAATACAACAAGATTCACAGTTGCCACATCTGGTCAGTGCTTTAAGACAAATACTTGACAAGACTAAACGAGGCAGATAGCATAAAACAGGTAAAACACACACAGTTATAAAGCAATATAAAACAGGTAAAACACACACAGTTATAAAGCAATATAAAACAGGTAAAGTATATATATGAGGGTGGATGTGTGTGCGCTCCATCCATATGTGGCGTTACTTTGTTTTTGTGTACATGTAGGCCCAGTCTCCAGGTGGTTAATTGCTTGTTAATTTGTATTAATGGCAATAAAGTACAAAAAAAAATAATAAAATCTGCTGAATATATAAAAATAAAAATGAAAATTTTTATTAAATTAGTATAATTAAAAAAATATATTTTGAAATAAAATACAGGTTTTCAGAGGTGCATCCAGTGACCGGGGAATCTTCAGGGATTTTTGGGGAGGTTAAAAAAAAAAAACAGTCCCCCAGTCAAATATCAGTATTACTACTAACCTTCAAAATAAATATAGCTGAGGCTAATGACACGCAGACCTAATTTCAGTAACGGGAATATACAGTACAGCAGAAGCACAACTTATCCAAGCGTGTACTCACTGGGGAACTCCGTTATGAAGTCTTGCTTGTTTCATTTTCACATCGTGGTCTTTCATAATCTGAATCAGTTGTGACTTCATTTATACAGTCCTCTGTTGTAAACACACCAAAACAGTCTGACACAATAAAAACCTGAACACCAGCTAAAGTATTTTTCTCTCTCGGTGATACTCATGTAGTAATTTAGCATCACCTTTAAAGTCTAATAGTTATTGCCACTTTTACTGTATTTAAAACAATAACCTCTTTTTGTGTAGAACTTTAACGTTAGGATCTCAAACAATTGAGAACAATTAAATATTTATTTTTTACAATTTGCTTTCTTTACCAAGAGACAAATGAAAAGTGAAAGAAAGCCCAGTCTCAACCTCAACAGCTACAGGCAGCAGCAGCGTTTACTAAACAACGACGACTTCCTCGTGTACATTTTCGCTGTATTTATCTCAGAGGCGTTATAATCCCACAGCTCCAACATGTGGTGGAATCATGTTGGTGTAACTCAATTACAAGCTTTGCAGTGAAATGACAGACATTAGGCTACAAAAAGCTCATAACATATAACTTCCTCCACAGTATATGGAGTAGTCCGGCCTGCTGCATGGTTAAAACACTTACAGTTTAAGGCCACAGATCACACAGGAAGCAGTGTTCTCCTGACTGAAGCTCTCATTGCTCGGACTGATGAAGGAACTGATCCCATACAGAGGATGTAAAAGTTAACTGTTCTCACTGGACAGATCATAACAAACAACCCTTTGCGTTGCAGCATCATATTTAGAATACAATGCAACCAAAACACATTTGGTTTGGAGGCACATCTGTGCAATGAGTGAACAACTGAGAACACCTGCATCTGTATTGTATCTGTATGCACTGTGAAATTAACCATATTATTCACAAGGAGCTATTTTACTTTTGATACTTTTTGCATTTTAGGACAAATTCTTGTGTATTTCTCTCTTTAGATAAAATTTCAATGTGGGACTTTAAACCCTCCTGTTGTCCTCGTTTTCAAACTTCATTATATCATAAATATGGATTTCTTTAATCTAATTGCCCCAAAATAACATGGATGGTTGCCTACTCAAAACAATATTCTGACTAAAAGTTTACATACACCAGTATGTGATAATACATCAACATTATGTTGCTCTGATAATAGCTTTAGTCAAAATAATTCACAATATCTGCTTTTTTTTTTTACTAAAAAATAATGTATAATTTCACGGAAATTAGGTTTATTAACATTAATTTCCCCCAAAAAAGTGTAAAACTTAATAATTAGGAATGAGGTTGGCCGAAAAGGTGAAACACAGAATTGGGTGATAGTTTATACTGTATGCATTATAAAAAGTCAAACCAGACCGGATTCATTTTGACAAAAGTTGCATGGTCAACGGGAAGACAACAGGAGGGTTAACATTTAGGCTACTGCAGTAAATAATAGGCTACTTCTTTCTATTCAAACAAAAGGTTTTGCCTTTTCCTTTATAATGGAAACAAGAATTAGTCACGATGTCTTTGAGCAATAAGGCAACAAACCCAACCCATTCCTGTGGCGCTGCTTGAGAAGCCACTATAAGAAGAATGAGTACATGCGTTAAAAAGAAAGAGAAACATTTATCTGTATAGATGAAGAATAATATCTAGGGATGCAGGATTGTAAAATCAAAGGTGATACTGATACAGATGTTTAAAATTTGGCCAATACCGATGTTTTGTTGTTTATTTTGTTGTTATTTATTCATGATTAAAAAAATAACTGAACTGTCTTCCCTCTAAAGTCATTCAGCCCGTCATTCATATCTTGAATGAGCACAAATTAAATCATAGATATTTATAAAAGGATTTTTAAAATAACCTTTCGCATGAAAAATAACTGAAAAATACTTTTTTTTCAGTACTTAATAGCCCAACAAATAAATTTTTATGAAACATATAATTAATGTTATTAAATCCACAGCTAACAACACAACATTTAGCTGGCACCAAATAAATGTAACACAACACAACACATCAGCTACTGCCATCGCTGGATGTCATCTTATTGTAGTCAACGAGGTGAAAATCGATGCATCATTAATAATATACACTCATAAATTGCTCCATATCATCTCCAATAGTATATACTTTGACCTTGAATAGGCCTAGTTGTGTAGGCTATATATCTCTTCCAACTATCCCAATTTTATTGCTGAAAGTTATTTTACTGGGGGCAACAAATGTCCTTCATCGCTATCCATGTCACTCATCTAACATGTGTGACTTCTCCCCCCTGAAACTAATAAAATATAAATCACAATTTCAGATTTGAAAGACTACACTTAATAGATTTTAGTTAACTCCCAGTGCACCTGCAAGCACACGTTGTAAAAAGTGGTAAAATATAGATGTAAATGATCAGGGTTTAAAGGATTTCTTTGACACTAAACACTGAACAGAGTTAGTCATTTAATACAGTATGTATCTCCTTTACTTCAGAAGTGTTACTCAAAATAAATATCTCTAGTAATTCACCAAAAGAATGCGCCTTGAATTTCTAAAAACCCAGACATAAGATCATAAAAATACAAAATAAAATGCAAAAAGTTTCAACTGTATTTGAGTGAGGCTTCACTGCAGAGCATCTCGGTGTGGAGCAGTGGATGACTTTCTCCACTGGAGGGCAGCAGAGACGGTTTCGCTTCATGTAAAGCAAAAACATCCATGTATTTGAACAGCCTCATGGGTCCTGATAATGTCTTCTTGTATACGTGTAGAGCGGAGGTACTAGTCTCTTTTTGCACCGTGCACCAGTACTTTTGACCCTGTACCAGTGACTCAATATGTGAACCCAATGCACTGCAAAAATGTGCTTTCAATAACAGGATACCCAACACATGACTTATCCCTAGTGAGTAATAACAAAAGTTCTTGGTGCAGTTCACCAAGCACTTCTTCTAATCAAACAGAGTTCAACTGGCAAACAATGTCAAAACAACTTTCTCTCAGACTCAGTTTGTCTTTATGTTATTTACTCATTTTCCTTTGATAATGAGCCCCGCATGTCTTTGATGTAATGTCTTTTAAATAAAGTTACATTTATATCATAAACAAGTTGAGTGAGTGAGGGATTTCCCTGCACTCCACAGTGCCTGTACCGTAATTAGAATATATATTACGTGAAATTGAAAACCTAAATAAATATACAAGAACATTGACTATCATTTTAAAAAAGTTCATTGCTTTAAAATTTTTGAAATGTGATAATACATTAAAGGTGCTAAATACGGGATTAGGAGCTATTGCCTCTCAACGGCTCTCAACATGGCTCATGCTAGTGACGTTAACAGAGCAGACAATGGCGAAAGTGCTGACAGAGATAACGGTGCTTACCTGAGGGGGAACCGGAGGGTGGGTGCTACGCCTCCGCGACGACGCCGTCGGTCGGGATGATGAGGTCATCAGCTGTAACCGCCGTATTAGAGAGCAGTGCAGAGTGGCGGCTGTGAGCTCGCCGGTGGCCGGCCCGCCTATGTCAACAAAGTAAGGAGAAGCTCGGATTATACAACACCGACTGAGGGAGAGCGTCCAGAGGTGGAAGAAGTACTCGGATCTTTTACTGAAGTAAAATACCAATACTGCGATGTATAAGTACTCCATTATAAGTAAAAGTCTTTCATTTAAAATCTTACTCAGGTAAAAGTACAGAGGTATTATAATCAAAATGTACTTAAAGTATCGAAAGTACTTTCCGAACTATATATTAATATTATATATATATATATACATATATTATATTAATATATATATATCACATATA
>CAKAOH010039906.1:0-42632 GCA_916701665.1 Sebastiscus tertius
CAAAAGGTTAAAAGACATTGCATAACAAAGTATAAGTGTACATTTCAGCCCCCAAAATAGTCAGGTGAAGACATCCTGGACCAGTTTTAATTCCAGTGTATATTCTGTTGTTCAAATACCAAGAATTTGCTTAAATAGACAACTTAGTGAATGACTAACGTTGAACATATTTACAATAGGGCTGTCAATCGATTAAAATATCGAATAGCAATTAACAGCATGGATTGTCCATAGTTAATAATGATTAATTGCAAATTAATCACACATTTTGTATCTATTCAAAATGAACCTTAAAGTGAGATTTGTCAAGTATTTAATACTCTTATCAACGTGGGAGTGGGCAAATATGCTGCTTTATGCAAATGTATGTATATATTTATTATTGGAAATCAATGAACAACACAAAAAAATGACAGATATTGTCAAGAAACCCTCACAGGTACTGCATTTAGCATAAAACAATATGCTCAAATCAGAGTTGTTAGCTGTCAGTGTGTTGTGCTGTGTCAGTGTGCTGACTTGACTATGACTTGCCCCAAACTGCATGTGATTATCATAAAGTGGGCATGTCTGTAAAGGGGAGACTCGTGGGTACCCAGAGATTCATTCATAAAGTAACTGTTGTTTCGGTTGTAAGCATTGTCTTTTTGTGGTCAAATAGTTTTGATAGTGAATGTTGTGCTCCAGTGTTCTAGGTGTTGCCAGACTCATTAAATGGATACTGCTAGTGTCCATTTAGTTAAATTGTTGCTAGATGTCAAACCACCTTTGTGACCCCAATCATGCACTTCCAGCCCTTTGACCAGTTTGTTTTTCCTTGTTGTGGAAAGCAGTTGCTGAATGAGCTGAATCAGCCCAATCAGTTGTCCCTCTTGGGTTTAGAGCAGTGTGCTGACTGAATGTAAGATGAGACTGATAGTTGGGGTGCTGAAGTTGTAATTAAATGTTTTATCACACCACCTAGTGATGTGATTTGGTACTCCTCATGCAACGGTGTTCTCCTTATCAGTAGAATCTAAATGAACTGATATAATCAGAATGAATGAATGAGTTTCATGACCTAATCCTCTACCAGATAGTATTATATGGGCTACAGCATGTGGAGGAGCAGGATGAGGAAAGAAGTGCAGCCAGTGTGCAGTGTTTCTGTTGTTACCTTTATTAATGCTGAGTCCAGTCAGAAGGTGGCAGCACTGTCCAGCTTTCTAGTACAAGGCAACTCCAGCCTGCTCTCTGGTTACTTCCTCCTGGCCAAGAGGTCATGAGTCCAAAACATGGCTGCCATCCACAAGTGAGGCGCCAGAGAAATAGGAAAGGAGGAGCTGTTTTCAGCCCTTCTGTAGTTTCACAAGCTGCTGCAGCCAAATAGGCATCACTGTAGAAACCATTCATTTTGCAAAGCAACCTAAGTTTTAACTCGGTTTGGTGGCATATTTATCTCACATCACTTCTGCAATACTAATATGCAGTTTTCTGGCCATGATAATACTGCTGTTAATGTATATTTGTAGTTTATATTATTTTCAGTGATAATTTTCTGCACCATCAAGCCTCATTTCCTGTTCACTGAAGTCGGCACAATAACTTCAACTTTTCTGTCATTGGACATGAGACGGACTGTCAGCACAGGTGCAGTTTGCATTCATTCAGGGGGCTCACTGAACCCCCTAGAAATGCATCTGTATTTTTTATAATAACACATAACTCATCATTTATTGTTATGATGAATAATATCCTGGTTGTGTCTTCTTATTGACAGAGTAATAAACCAACAAGATAAGAAGATAGATTTGTGGTCTTTTTATTTACTTATGGCCTAATAACATAGGAGACACGCTGTCCACACACAGTTAAATATACACTTCTGTTACATCATGTACACAAACCACGTACCTATCAGCTATGAGCTCAAGATCAGACTAGAGATGTAACCACCTAAATGATGGGTGAGTAGTACTTGCTCTCTTCCGACGTTATGTTTTTAAACAGAAAACAGGTTTTATACTGAAAATGACATACAATACAGCCTAAGTAGACTTTCAGGCTCCTGGTGATCTCCCCCCAGCCTGCTGTCTCCTTATTTAGGTGTTTGTAGTGAAATGAGGAGGTATCGTATCAGATAACTCCTCATTTCAACTTCACCATTCAGCCGTTCCTCGTCCGTTGGATTAAGGAATAAATAGAAACAGGGCGTCTGACAAAAGTTCAGCTGAAAACGTTGCGCTGCACAGCGCTTCGTCACTCGCGGCCAGTTAGTTCATTCCAATAGTAAACATGCAATCAAACTGATTTTATCACTGACTCTTGCTTGCGTCGCATTCTGTTTGGATGGTGTAATATGTAGGCTACACACATCCCAATACATTAGACCTCTCTGCATTGTACACATTACAGTCCCTCTAGAGTTTGTTTGTGAACCCCCAACCTTAAAGTTCAAACTGTGCCTATGACTGTCAGGTGAGTATTTTCAGATGCAGAAATGTTTAAACCTTGATCTGACCTGACCAGTTTGGCCACCGTGAACCTGCCATACCATCTGCTCTGGAGGGGTGTGAAGCGAGTTGTCAGATTGTAACAGAATATCAGGTGTCAAAGTGGCGGAAAGTCGGTCGCGGGAGGCCTCCATTCCTTCTGTGTCTGGATAGGAATAGAAGCAGCCATGTTACAGAGTCATGCCTAGCCCCAAAGGGTCCCGGACAAGCCTGCTTTCAACTAAGTAGGTTGAAACATGCTGATGTGGCGCGAGGTCGTTGCTGCCCCTCGGATATGCTGTAACCTCATTATCAGTGTCTGAGCCTCTTGGGCAGAGAACTGTGAGGAATGTTGCAGTACAGTTTGCTTCGGTGCAACTAATGAATCTAACTGCAATCACATGAACGTGGCTGTGGTGTGCTTACTTGCTAGAACTCAGCTGGCTATAGTTGTTTCTTCAACTTGGCTAAACTAGATTTGTTATCTCTCCAGTGCTCTTTAAAATCTTGTTGCAGACCACTTTGACCAGTCTGTAGCTCTTAAATAGCAGCTGTCGGTGTTTAAAGGTTGGCCCCGGCCCAGCATGCCATGGTGATGACCCACCTGCAGATCAGGATCCATCCCGCACATGTAACATGGGACTGCTCGGAGAAAAACTGTTTATGCTGCACAAGTGACATATACAAGCCCTGTGTATTATCTATATTTGTAATAGGCAATTTCATAGCTTTTTATTGTTGTCAACTTGATGCATCCCATTGTGTTGAGGAAATGGGTACACCCATGTCAAGCTCCCACTTTATTTTTAGCCACGCTAGTGGCGGTGCTCTAGGGAGGGCAATGTTGTTGTTCGGTCCACTGCTTTGGTCCAGACTGAAATATCTCAGAAACTATTGGATGATCGCCCTCAGTAACAACTTTTGTGATCCCTTAAAGCTTCAGTAAGCAGAATGTTTTGGCATCATAGAGCAAAAATTCCATAATAACCTTTCAGCATATCGTAATTCAAGTGTTCTGAGAGAAAACTAGACTTCTGCTCCTCCTCATGGCTCTGTTTTCAGGCTTTGACCAATCATAGGTCATTTCAGAGAGAGCGTTCCTATTGGCTGTTCATTTAACGGAGGCAGCTGTCAATCATTCCCAAACTCCGATCAAATGGTCAAATTAGTCAGCGTTGATCAAATATGAATCAATATTCTGTTACTTTAATGCCTAATTATCTCGTAAAATGTTTTCAGAATCATCTTATAGTGTACTGTTTAGCTGTAAAATGAGAAAGTTTGCTCCGGCTGGTGGGCGGTGCTTGGTGTTTCCTCAACTGATCTCTACATGGCGGCCGGTTCACACACTTTCTCATTTTACAGCTAAACCTTAAACAATTTGAACTTTCACCATTGTAGCGGGGCATTTCTCTGACCAAATATTTCCCTTTTAGCTCCCCTTTATTTGCCATCACCTACATGGTTCTCATGCAAATGACTTGTCTGGATATCAAATGGTTAAATTGAAATGTTCCTTGTAGTTGCACACTTTTCTTGATCATCCTCACAGAACATTATCTATCGGAGCATGATCTCTCTTCAATTACATGCTAGAAATGTAAATGAAACCGGTTCAAATGACTTGTGGTTAGTGTGACCTCTGTTATTTTGGACCTTAACTCATTCTATCAGGAGCCAGTGTCGTCTGTGCAGCCGGGGGTTCTGTTTCTGTTGACACCTGCAATGCAGACATGATCATTGAGAAGTTTTGGGAATGACATGATGTTGCGGAGTAGTATACAGCATCGGTGGTTTAATTTAGTTCATTTTTGGGTGCAGTGTAAACACACAGCTTAGCCATTTCTTGCTGTGGATTGCCAGTGACACCACAAGGTTTGTGACTGTTTATGGCCTGATGTGAGTATGTGGCACTATACTGTATTTACACACACAATATTATCATTAACCTCTGTCAGCAGCTGCTCCGGCAGGCTATTTTTAGGCGCTCTGATGTGTAATATCAGAAGAGGTAATGCACCGAGCAGCGTGATGTTTTTTTCACCTGCCCTGTCCCTTCACACGTGTTTGCACACAGACCTTTCATCTTGGGACCAGAGAGGTATGTCCCGACAAGCATGCCCAGGCCGTAATGACAGCTCTCCGGTGGCTTCGTCCACTTTCAGTCCCAGTTGAATGAAGTAGTCAACAGGCCAAAGTCATAGTGAATAACACTTGGAAGTAGGTCAGACTTGTTAGGGACGAAGCTGGGCCGAATAGAAAGGTTAATAATAAAGGTGATTATGAAAGCTGTTTTTCTATTTATATTTATCGGTGCCATTTCTGTGATTTTTCAATAACATTTTGTACATATTTTGTGTTTTTTTATTTTTATTGTCTTCGGGTTTTTTTTTTGGTTTTATATTTCTGTTACCTTGATTATTATGGGATTGTTATAATGAATATAAAATATGTAGTGATGAAAAATGGTACTGAGCCGACTTCTAAAGTACAACATAAGTTTTTTTTGTCAGTCAGGAGCAAGTTGAGAACAATTTCAATGCTTCCTTTAATAATGCTGAAAGTGTTTGTGTTATCCCAACAGTCAGTGTAACAACACGTCTTTGTGTTGTACACGGACTCCATTTGTTATCTGCTCAACAAGATAACCATTGCCCATCTGTGCTACTTTGCAATCATAACACATTTACACCCAAAGCAAGTTGACAGGTCCGCCATATACCCCATAGTGAGGCAACAGATTTAGCCTGGTCTGAGCGGCGTGCTAATGCCTCGAGCTGACAGCTCTGACTGCTCATCAGGGCTCAGCTAATTTGTCAGTTTTTTCTTTTTTTGAAAACTCTCATCACTTTGACACCAGTTGATGAAATGTTTTTGTCAGCAGTTGTGTGTTCCAATAGCTGTTGTTACATTGGTTAGTGATGGTTAAACCGAAGTGGGTAGAAATGGAGCTTATATGATTAAAAAAAAAAATATTTTTAGAAAACATTCACTATACCCTGACAGTAGTGCATGAGACAGGTGACCTGAAAAAAATCATGTGCCTCTGTGTCCTCCGGTGTCCTCCGGTGTCCTCGGGTGCTCCTAACGGCATCTGCAAGATTTCACAAACCAGAGGAAAACAACCAATCAGAGCTGATCTGGAGCCTTGCCGTCTCTGAGCAGCTGTCAATCACTCACAAACTCTGATCGAACGGTCAAAATCGGTAGCACTGATCAATTATGAATCAATATTCTGTTACTGTAATGCCTATTTGTCTCGTAAAATGTTGTCAGAAACATCTTGTAGTGTACTGTTTAGCTGTAAAATGAGAAAGTTTGTGACCCGGCAGCCATGTTGAGATAAGTTGAGGAAATACCAAGCACCGCCCACCAGCCGGAGCAAACTTTCTCATTTTACAGCTAAACCATCCATGCTCCGATAGATAATGTTCTGTGAGGATAATCAAGAAAAGTGTGCAACTAAAAGGAACATTTCAATTTAACCATTTGATATCCAGACAAGTCATGTGCATGAGAACCATGTAGGTGATGGCAAATAAAGGGGAGCTAAAAGGGAAATATTTGGTCAGAGAAATGCCCCGCTACAATGGTGAAAGTTTAAATTGTTGAAGGTTTAGCTATAAAATGAGAAAGTTTGTGACCCGGCCGCCATGTAGAGATCAGTTGAGGAAACACCAAGCACCACCCACCAGCCGGAGCAAACTTTCTCATTTTACAGCTAAACAGTACTCTAAAAGATGATTCTGAAAACATTTTACTTAAGAAATAGACATTACAGTAACAGAATATTAATTCATGTTTGATCAACGCTGCCTAGTTTGACCATTTGATCGGAGTTTGCGAGTGATTGACAGCTGCCTCCGTTGAATGAACAGAGCCATGAGGAGGAGCAGAAGTCTAGTTTTCTCTCAGAACACTTGAATTACAATATGCTGAAAGGTTATTATGGGATTTTTGCCCAATGATGCCAAAAAATATACTGCCTACTGCCACTTTAAGGTAGATAAAATGCAAATGCAGTCATAAGACATTGTCACAATTTCACACTGTGATTTATTTCTGTTTGTAGTGTATATTGTAAAAACACAAGTAGAGGGAGAGGAGGATTCAAGCTCAAACCATGGTCATTAAAGGTGCTCTACACGGTATCCAGAGCAATAATATAGCAGGAAACAACGACTTGTCGTGTAACAATCCTCTATCTTGCATTTACCAGCTTTAATAAAATAAAATAAACATTTGATTCTGTTGTTTCAAAAAAGTAATCTCAGCCATCATCCATGCAAATATAGAGGAACTATGATAATAGATTGCAATTTAGATTTTGCTTCATGGTAGCATTAATTCTGCACTGATCTGTTCTTTTAAATAGTGATACCTCCTTCTTGCAAAGACCCCTGCTGATCCCTGTTATAACACGTGTACCCAGAGGTGTAGTGGTCGTTGATGAGGTGGATGTACTACTAGGTAGGTGGGTAGAAGGTTACTGAAGAGGAAGTGGGTATACTCTCCTATATATTCCAGTGGGTTTTTGGCTGACCGGTGGGTATACCGTGTAGACCTTTCTATATCCTCCACTGCACCACTGCTTGTAACAGTATACATCTGTTACTGTCTGGCATTCTTAATGTCATTCTCTGGCCCCGTTCAGACCTGGCATTAACATGCTTCCTGAGCTGAACACAAGTGGAAGGCTTTAAGTTCGTGTGTTCACACCTGGCATTAGAATGCGTCTCCACATGCGTCTTGAGTGACCACTTGTGATCTGATCTCACTGCCCCGCTCTATATGCAAATGAACACGTAGTAAACACACGGCTAATACAGCAGACATTGTGAAGTACTTTTACATGAATGTCAGTAGTAATATCCTACATATTCATACATTTGGGTACATTTTATTAACATTGAAATAAAAGGTTATGTACTCTGTGCTGCTGTCACCGCTGCCTTTTCCAAGTAACACAGCTTCAGAGAGCCAAGGATGAGAGCGAGCGGGCTGGTGTCAGCTCCATGCAAGCACCGGAACAAAAACACAAACACATCTCCGACAGTATGATAATAAAGCACTTTGCATGCCTAGTCTGATAGTCTGTAGATATGTAGCCTATAAACAAGATATATTTTAATTAGTGATGTTCATAATTAACTGTTTAACTGTTAACCGACATTAAACATTTTAACCGATTAACGCTATCGGTTAAAACTATTAAAATCAATATATCTTATCAATTAAAAAGCTGAGCGGCTCAGCGGAGCGGCTCGTCACTTTAAGGAGAAAGCTGGTCCACCTTAACAGCCCACCTTAAAAGGCGGAGCCGGAGTTGCAGGATACAGGAAATCGGCTCCGGTCTCTCTGTCTCTCTTGTGCGGAGCGGAGGAGTTGTAGTTTCATAGCATTTATTCACCAACAAATAAACTGTACACACATTGCTACACCTACGATCACAGATAGAACACCACCAACAACCTCACACTCACCACCAACACACACACAGACACTCGTAAAAGTTACGTTGCGCTGACAGACTGTATCAGTGTGGCGGCGGCGGAGAGCAAGAAGCCTCCGGCAATGCTAGAGCTGCTAACGTAGCACAAATACACACTCTGTTTATCGGTCAATCGCTATTGTTAATCCGGGCAGACACACAGCTGACAACCTGCTAAACTAAACTAAATGTGCGGTGGAGACTTTTACTGGGAAAGTGGCTGCATGTCCGCGACACTTCACGCAGCATCGTAGCTGCTAAGTTAACGCTCCCAGACGGTGAACTGGAGACAGTGAATGCAGCATCGTAGCTGCTAAGTTAACGCTCCCAGACGGTGAACTGGAGACAGTGAATGCAGCATCGTAGCTGCTAAGTTAACGCTCCCAGACGGTGAACTGGAGACTCAGCTGTCTGTTGTCCTCATACACTGCAGCTGGCGCGAGGCACAAATCTTGTCGGTTAACGGTTAATAATCGGTTAACGAGGGTCGGTTATCGGTTAAGATATTTTTTCAAAATTAACATCCCTAATTTTAATAACATACAGTTGTACCGACAGAATACAGTAGAGCACAGAAGCTGTTTCCATGCGTCTGCCTGTCTATTCACATGAGGAGCGCAGAGACCCGCGGATCCAAGCGGGACGTCAGTTGAGTAGGCGGTCCTTCACATTCACTTACACACTGCTAAACATTAAATAACAAAAAAATAGTTATAAAAATGTTGCCTATGTTTCAATATTAGGGCTGTTTCTTTCGGAGGTTATGGCTCAGTTTTAAAGTTAGATAGTTTACAAGATCCTGGCATCATATGAAACTAGAAAACCTAAAGAATCCACCGGTACCAATCATGTCATACTAGCTCGTCGCAAAGGAGGTAAAATAATGCTACAATAATAATGCTACAAACTTGCGCAAAATTTTGTCAAGGAAAAACTGTCATGACCATTTTTAAAGGGGCCCCTTGACCTCTGACCTCCAGATGTGTGAATGTAAATGGGTTCTATGGGTACCCACGAGTCTCCCCTTTACAGACATGCCCACTTTATGATAATCACATGCAGTTTGGGGCAAGTCATAGTCAAGTCAGCACACTGACACAGCACAACACACTGACAGCTAACAACTCTGATTTGAGCATATTGTTTTATGCTAAATGCAGTACCTGTGAGGGTTTCTTGACAATATCTGTCATTGTTTTGTGTTGTTAATTGATTTCCAATAATAAATATATACATACATTTGCATATAGCAGCATATTTGTCCACTCCCATGTTGATAAGAGTATTAAATACTTGACAATTCTCCCTTTAAGGCACATTTTGAACAGAATACATATTTCATCGATTGACAGCCCTATTGTAAATATGTTCAATGTTAGTCATTCACTAAGTTGTCTATTCAAGCAAATCCTTGGTATTTGAATAACAGAATATACACTGGAATTGGAACTGGTCCAGGATGTCTTCACCTGACTATTTTGGGGGCTGAAATGTACACTTATACTTTGTTATGCAATGTCTTTTAACCTTTTGCTTTACAACTAAAATAACCATGGTCAATCAATACACAACATGACAGAGAGCACAGAAGGAGTCTGCTGACAGACCAGCCAGAGTGATGCACAGATCAGATATACTGGATCAGCATTGCTGCCAATACTGACATGATGAAGCGGATTGAGTCCTGGCCAGATGTGACTGAAACACAGCAGATACTGTTTCTTACTCACTGACGAAATAAAACTGTAGCAACAACAATTGCATGAAAAACAATACTGGTAAAAAAAGAGCATGTTGATGAGCAGTTTGACTGATTTCACTTCTATAGTTAATGTTACTCACTTATAATAATCGTAATCTGAAGTGGCATCTGTGTGTCTCTGTCATGTTGGTACAGTATGAGCATCATGTCTTCTCTGTCTCGCTTTATTCCAGGTGCCAATGAAGTTTCCCCCTCAAAGAAGCCTCGCAGAAGAGGCCTCTTCCACAGTCTCTTCTGCTGTCTGTGTAGCAAAGAATCAGAGCCACCTCCGCTAAAAAACAACGCCCCCCTCTTGGTAGAAGAAAATGGGACTCTGTCAAAAGTAAGTTTGCCTCTCAAGCAACATCCCTCTCTCACTCTTCCGTGTGATATCAGCTTTCTCTCACCCTTATCATTTGGTCTTTGAGCGGCATGTGGTCAGTGTGATTGACAGTCGTGTGATGCGTGAAACACATGTTTTCTTGGCTCAGACCTTTTCCTGTTTACAAGAGCATCCTGTGCTGGGAAGTAGTACGGCAGTGTTGAAAAGTACTCCCAATGTCGGAAATCTATCAGGACCAAGAAGGGAGGAAATGGTTTGAATATTAGAGGTTGTGGTCTGACCGGAAAATCACTGCAATGCAAAAATCAGCTCATGTGCCACAAGCAAGGCAAATTACACTAATCATCAGGAATGATTAAGAGCATGTGGTCTCAGTGTCTAAATCTCTCCTGGATTAACATATGCGAAGACAGTGTCTGATAGTCCGTCAATAATTGACCACTATCACTTTACCTAACATTTTTGGACAATTGACAACATTTCTTGTGGTTTTACTGAGTATATTCTTGGAAAACAGCATGGCTTTTGGTAGTTATGGTCTGAAGATCAAGTGGTCAAGACGTTCTCAGGTGTCAGTTTCAGATTTATGCCTTAGTTCAGCCTTTTTATAGAGAT
Source organism: Sebastiscus tertius (assembly GCA_916701665.1). Taxonomy (NCBI): domain Eukaryota; kingdom Metazoa; phylum Chordata; class Actinopteri; order Perciformes; family Sebastidae; genus Sebastiscus; species Sebastiscus tertius. The sequence continues at coordinate 10,662 of CAKAOH010039906.1, forward strand.
TTGATATTCCAGAAGTTATTTGTCACGTCTTTCCAAGTCCCCAAAATAAATTGCTTGGTCTCTGGCAAAGGGGAAGGGGGGGTTGAGTCAAGTGCTAGGCTCAGTTTTGGTTGTGACAAACTGTCATATCAACGTGCATGCTGCTCCTGTTGCTGTTACTCTCTCTCTGGGGGGCTGTGGTGTCAGTGACTCCCCCCACCAGCCGTGTGAATATCCACTCTGAATGGACCCTCCAGTTACCTGTCAGTCATTTGGACTTGGACTCTGCATCATCCGGAACCAATGCATGGAGGTTAAACTTTGAACTTAACAAAATCCAGTCTGAGTAATCATTTCCTGATGTATTTGGAAAACTCTGAGCAGAGTAAAGTCTCCGGGGAAGGGGAGCCGTCTGCTGAGGCCATGCTTGCTGAACAATGCCAGGTTCCCAAATTAACAGAAGCTGCGGATATAACCGGCCCTTCAAAGGGAGGTGCTGAACTTGGCATACAGGTCCTTGTGGAATATACTGAGCAGACTTTTGTCAGCAGAGAACTGGACCCTTCTGTCCTTTGTGTGGAGTGTTGCAACATGAATCAAGATGAGACTGAATCCTGCACATACTGCAACGGACACTCTGAGAGCTTTGAGCAATACTCAGAAAGCGTCGGATTTTTTGAATGCGACCAGATCCTCAATCAGTGTGAGACTTCGGGGTTAAGCCAGCCATTTGACGAATGTGCTCAACACTGTGTGTGTTTTAAACCTTGCAAGTCCTCTGAGCACTGTGCTAATCATAGCTTAGCTTCCAAATGTAGTCCTTGCTGTGAACACTGTGCAGAACACCTCCAATTATTTCAGCAATGCAAGCCCTCTCATCAACAGCTTGAGTCTTTTGACTTTGAGCCAGATAAATTGGCAGTGAACTGTGACGGTTTTGGGCAGTGCGAAATGTCTGATTTCATACCTGAATGTGCAGATCACGTCGAGTTACTGCAACAATACGAGCCTTCTGATCAGCAGTACGAGTGCTTTGACTCTGAGCCAGAGACGTCAACAGAGGACTCTGAGCCATGTGAAATGACTGGTTTCACGACTAACATATCTGACTCAGTGGACTTATTGGACCGTGGCACTGAACTTTGTGAGTATGATGAATGCACCAACGATGATGATGATGAAGAGAGCTGTCTGCCTGAACAAGAGGATGAGCAAAATGAAACGGAGCCCACTGATGAAGAGTCCTGCACATTATCAGAGGATGCAAATTCCTCACATTTCGACAAACCTGTTTGTCACGTTTGTTTTGCTGACCGTGAAGACGTTCCCTTTGCAAGTGAGACACACCAGCTCACTGAGGAAAACTCCCTGCAAGCCACTGCATTAAATGTGTCCACAGATCACTGTGAAATGTGTGGAACGGATTACTCTGAAGCAAGCCAAGAGCGTGATCAACAATGTGCTACTTCAGAGCAGTGTTCTGATAAGACCTCAGATTTTGGCACTGAAGAAGACGGTTCCTCAAATTGCTCTTCTGTTGAAACCAAATCCTTTAAGACTTGTCCTGATGGCAGCATTCCTTCAGATCGCTGCTCCGATTCATGCGGGGAATCCGAGAAAGAAGCTCAGGGTGACTCAAGCGATGAGCAGACGCAGTGGGAATCTTTTGAAGACGATGAAGAAATAGAGCAAAGCAATATTAACGGAACTGATGAGGATACAAGGAAAACACCCACTGTTGATGCCATTATTGAGGATTACTTTGATCTATTTGATAAAGCTGACTCTTACGGACACGCGTTCGCGCAGAAGCGACGTTACATCTCCTGTTTCGACGGGGGAGACATACACGACCGTCTGCACCTTGAGGAAGTCCAATCTGAGGCACAGAAACTTGCCAAAAATGCCTACAAACTTGAAGAAATCATTGAGGAGATTCATGTCCAGGAAACTGATGCATGTTTTGATGCTCCGGAAGAAGCATGTGATGATGCAAGTCAGAGAGGTGATGCCTCTTCTGGGTCTTGTGAGTCGGAGGACCAACCTGAAGACTGGATTGTAGAATTGGAGTCAAGTTTAGCAGGGGATGAAGTTGAAGAACATGAATCAGAGGGTCATGAACTTTATGCGGAGAGTTGTGAGGAAGCAGAGGAAGATGAGGAGACTGCGTTTGATGGCCATGTGTCTGAAATCTGCAAAGAAGAAGAAGCTGAGGTCTGCCTGTCCTCTGCTAATGAGGAGAGTATGAGTGCGCCATGTGCAGAGGACATCTCTGTTGAAGGTGATGCTTATGAGGATGAAGGCTCTGTTGCTCAGAATAATGAATGTCTTTGTGACAATACCTCTACCATCGGACATTTACAGACTGCTGTTATTGTCACTGAGCCTGACGACAAAGTATTTATCGCATGTTCAGAAATGGAGCCATATTGGTCACTTGTCAATCATGAGGAAAATGGAGAGACGTGTGAGCCAGGTGTTGAGGAATACTACGCATATCACATTAAAAGCATTCAGTCATCTGTTAAACAAGCCCCGAATGGATTTATCATGGAAGGAAGATCATACGATCAGATAATCCACTGGGATGCTTCAAGGAATGAAAGAGATGATGCTCTTTCATCCCTGAAAGAGACTGAGTTACGAGCACATGGAGTCTGCCCAGAGGAGTGCAAAGCAGTCCGATTTGGAATTACTGAAGTTATTGAGCTGAGTGAGGATCTAGCCAACCACTCTGTTGAGGAAAAAACAAGCAACGAACAAACAAGCGAATCAGACGATGACAGTGGATTCAGTGAAACGTCAAGAGAAATCAAACCCACTTTCGGTATTATTCACAGTGTTGTCTCACAACTTGCAAAAAGTGAGGGAGGGGACGCACACATGCTGGTCAGAAGGACGGAGGAAAACGAGGCCTCCGGAGAAAGCACGGATTCAGAAGAAGAGCAGAGCGACGATGAATCCTCTGAGCCTTGTGAATGCGAGTACTGCATTCCTCCAATCGAAGAGGTATAACACATCTTTGCACATTAGCTGTGATGTATTGGAGTAGATAAAATTGAGTTTTCAGAACAGTGGGAAAAACTTTAAATTGTCCCAGAATCAAAGCAAACCTGTCTTGAACACTGTTGTCTATTTTTAAATCATTAAAGGGACAGTGTGTAGGATTTGGCGGCATCTAGTGGTGTGGTTGCAGATCGCAACCAACTGAGTACCCCTCCGCTCACTCCTCCCTTTCCAAGACTGCGGTAACATGAGCCGCTGAGTGCTAAACCGTGGTAAAGCTGGTCACCTCGCTCCTTACCATAATAACACTACTTTAGGAGCAACAGACGGCGGCTGGCGGTAGCACGGTATTGCACTCTGCGGCTCACGTTATCACAGTTTCACAAGCGTGTCGGAGAACTATGGTGGTCTTCAGGTAACGCAAAAATGCGAAAGGCTCTCTCTAGAGCCGGTGTTTGGTTTGTCCGTTCTGGGCTACTGTAGAAACATGGAGGAGAAACATGGAGGAGCAACATGAAGGACTCAGTGAAGAGGACCTGCTCCCTATGGAGATATGAAGGACTCATTCTAAGCTAACGAAAATACAACGATTCTTAGTTTCAGGTGATGAAATGAAATGAAATGAAATGAAATGAAATGAAATGAAATGAAATGAAATGGAATGAATGAATGAAAACATAGTTATGAACATTATATCCCATTTTTGCTAGTAGATCAGATAATAAGAAGATAAATGCCCCACACTGTTCCTTTAAGACTGTACTACCAACTGTGGAGTAAGTTACAGGAGATCTCAGCTTGGCAGACTGTGTCAAACTTCATTATCCTTCCTTGGCAGTTCACTCTACACAGAGAAACACATGCAGCAGTGTTACAGGCAGCCTGTTCTGTCACGCCAGCTTGTTTTTAGCATCCGAATCACAATAACAAACGCCGATCTCTGACCGCTTGTTGAAGGACGATGATATTCGCTTGCTCCATCAGTGTGGCAGCAGCTGTAGCATCCAAGGTTTCCTGTAACCCCTCACACAAACACCACAACACAGTTCAGTCTCTTAAGTGACAAGAAACACGCGCACACACAATGAGCTGTAAGTCCTACATGACAAATTGAGATGGTAATTTCTCATATTTAAAGTAATTACTTGTAAGTTGTACATCTGCTCAGATTGTGGGCTTGAAAGCTAAAAGAAATCTGGGGTTAGGTCTAAACTCTCTTTTTGTTTTCAGGTTCCAGCAAAGCCGCTGCTCCCACGGGTGAAATCGAATGATGCAGGGAAGATCTGTGTGGTCATTGATTTGGATGAAACACTAGTGCATAGTTCATTTAAGGTAAGCTGGCCTGTGTGACCTACTCTCTCTTATACTGTATGTATGCTCTAAGGGGAGAGTTGACAGATGGACAACCACTAGCAGACTTTTATTCAAAAGAGATGAAAAAGGATCAGCTCATCCAAAACCAAAATTAATAATTTTCATGTCCATCCAGATACTTTGTGCCACTATGTGTAGAATATGTATGTGGTTATAGCACTATTCAAATTATTCTGACGATATATACTTTTGTTTGTTGAAAACTTAGAGAGCACTGGTATATGTGTTGCTTTCTGTCCATTCATCTCGGTGTCATTTATCAATTCCAACAAAGCAGTCATTTACAATGAAAACCTTTGGTCTCAGGTTCCTTCAACAATGCTCATCAAATATATAAGGGGAAATCACACAAGTAAAATGATAATCTAAGGCATAAAACAGTGCAGTTAATATAAATATAAACAATAGTAAGTATAAAATAGTAATGTAAATGTAAATTTGTAATTTTGTTGACGACAGTATTTCAAATGGGAAAACTGAATATAAACAGGATGTAGTGTGTATATGCATGATGAGAAGTAATATATGTACACAGAGGTGTCAACAGGAATGTAGTATGTAATAAAGAAATGTACTAAAATATATATGCAGAGGTGTAGACAGGAATTTAGTATGTATAGAGAAGTAATAAATACGTATGTGTATTTACACAGAGGTGTAACTGTATGTAAAGTACATAAAGGTAAAGTGACCAGTGATGAGCTCAGGAGCTCAAGAGTTCAGCACTCTTTTGGCCTGCAGGATGCCACAATTTGGTTTGAAGGTCTTCTCATTAATTAAAAATATTACGTTAGGTCAGGTATAAATATTTTTCTCCCAGGAAAACTGGCATTTCTTGTCATAAGTGTAGATAATTATCATACATTCCAAGAGCGTGACTATTTTTATAGACCTGTAGATGCAGTTTTCATCGGCACAGTGCTGGTTTCCTATTTGGTACACAGATGCGTATTTCTTTGACAGGAGCAGTAACTTCCTGGAGTTTTGTAGCCACGGTGAGGTTACCAGGCAACCAGTGGCGACTACAGGAAGGTAGTCCTCCCAAACAAGAAATAATCCAGCACGTAATCCCCCATGAAACCATAACTTGTTGTTTTTACACTATGGTTTTTGTACAGACTGAATAAAGATATAATGTGTTAGTTAGTCAGCTTTATAGATGCTGGTAGGTGGATGTTGTAGCTCAGGCGCAGCTCATGTGCGGCACGGCGTGACTGTGTGCTGGCTGTATGCCGGCTGTATGCCGGCTGTATGCCGGCTGTATGCCCGGCTGCGTGTCGGCTGCGTGTCGGCTGTGTGTCGGGGGCCAGTATAGGGGGGACAACGAGACTTTTTGTCCCCTCACTTTCAGATATTATGGTAATAAATTGGTAACATTTAAGCCAAACGTTGGCGATAACGTCTAAATGGCGTGTAACATTTTGGACCTCTATCCAATCATAATCAATCATTATGTGGCCTAATTCAAATGAAATCAAAGTGTTCTGACATCCAGCCCGCCTCAGTTTCATGATGAGCCGAAAATATTTTTCCACTTCTGAATTGGTGGGGTCCGCGCAGTCGACTTGGAAAAGCTCGGGGTGAAGGTGGCTCGCAGCTCCGACTGTGAGTTTTACAGCACCTTCGCCTGTACCTCGCCATAGAGTGTTCACTGTGAAGTGCGCCCTCTCTCCCTGTAGGGAGGGTCGGGGCTCCCCTTATGTCTGTGAACCGGGGCGGACTGTCCTCAGTGCGTCAGGGATCTGTGGCGATGTCGGCAACCCACCAGACCTGTCTTGAAACGCTGACATCATCTGATTAAATTGTTTACTAGAGTACAAAGTTCTTCATAGATCTAGTCTCTTCATTTTGCTCTCACAGTGCTCCAGATTGATGCATTTAACTTTAAAATATTCCATATTTTCTTCTGGGGGAGCATGCCCCTGAATCCTGTGGGAAGCATTGTATTGCGTCATCTAATTTATTATAACTCATTGTTATGCGCGCTCGCGTGTGGCCGTTGTCTCGTCTCCTCTGCCTGCTTGCCTTCACTCAGACAGCGCGCGCGTTCTCGCGTACTCGCTCCACCTCTAGACGTGAACGCGCGCTCACTCCACACTGCAGAAGAGTTAGTTTAGCTCTGAGGATATCTAGTGAATGTACAGTGTACGTTTGTGTAGAAATAACTGCTGCAGCTCCTCCAGACCAACAGAGGTTTCCCGTGTCTTGTGAAGTGACGGGGCTCCGCAGAGAGAAACGTTACCGTCTCGTTACCGACCGGTTGCCGGTGTCTTCCTGCTCTCTCCGGCTGCGGTCGGAGGGGGACGAGTTTCTCGCTGGGGAGCCCTGCTGTTGAAGCCTACGCTGAGGCAGGAGAAGCAAACACAGTATCAGCATTGATTCATGGAGAGACCTTGGTCTGGTCAGCTAACATTACTGCCAAGCAGCTGAAATATAGAGTGATATTGTGCTTTTAGCTGACGTGTGTCTCCTCACTGTTTTGAGCGATGCTCGTTCATATCCATTTAGAGCGAGCACAAGCACGAGTCCGACGCTGACTATCGTTGATTTCACGGCCACAGGTGTCGCTGTTAAGAAGCATTTCTGAAAGTTACAAAGTTCCCTTTAAATATCATCAATATTCAAAAATAGCGAGGACGCTCTCATTAAGTATCCGCTGTTAGGCTTCCATATTGACTGCTAAAGCAAACAATCTACTTGCCAAGGCAAAAATAGCTATAGGATTTGCACTACATCATTTTGCATATGTTTAGGAAGCACATGACTTATTTTTATCGTAAATGACCCGGCTCATGTGCCACCTAAACATTAACCATATGTTTTATGGGCTCTCTGGTTTCATGATGCCGGATCCACCTGCACCCTAAAATCCAAGTGAGATGTTAAAGAGAGTAATTAAAATCAGATGTTTTTTTAAATTTCATTTTATAAACGACATATACGTGTATATATAAGTATTTGTTAATGATTACCAAAGGATTTAAACATTTAAGAAATTGTTTGTAAACATCTATAAACATGACATAGATAGATGGACTAGATATTAATAACTGGTTTGTAAACCATCTATAAACATTATTTGGATGACTATTTTAAAGTTGCAACTGATGATTATAATACCGTGTTAAATGGTTAATAAATACTTTGTAAAGCATCAATAAACATTATTTAGATAGATAGTTAATACTTTGTCAATGGCTAATAATTGGTTTGTGTTCAATCTATCTATGTAATGTTTATAGATGTTTTACATTCTTAAAGGTTTACAAATCAGTTGGTAATCATTAACAAATACTTAATATAGTATATAAAATGTTATGTGTGCAACAATAAACTGATATTAAATACTTAACTAATGTAATCAGAATGTAATTGTTTGCGTCTCTTATACAATATTTAATGTATAAACTAATTATTTCATATACAAACTAACGATAAAATAACATAAATTATAGCATTACTAATAATTAGTATACATAATTAATTATTATTTAATTATTTGTTAACAATAAAATAACTAAGTTTAATGAACTATCAATTTACTATTTTTAAATGATGGTTATTATAAAGTGATACCCAAAAACATTATCAAAAATATAAATATTATTTTTTTTCAAAAATGGCTTTTAAATGCAATACTAAGTTTAGTCATTTATATATAAATACTGTAGAAAACATTACAACTGCACACCTGTTTAAATAGAATCTCTGCAAAACAATGCAAATCTATCCGTGTTAATACACTGCTAGTAGAGATGCTTTCAGTTCCTACAAATAACTGGCATCCTTTTGATCAGTTTGATACCTTTTAAGGTAGCATTGAGTGAACAAAGTAGTCAACGCCAAAAGTCAAGGCTCCTGTGTCACGACAAATTATGTAATGAATGCCATGTGGTGTTTAGCCCTTCTCAGGTCACAGACTGTCCCTAAAGCATGTCACTGGATAGTACCACTAGCTATGTGTAAACAGGGTCAGACTCTGTGAACTCCATATTTAACACAAGGTGGATAAGAAAACTCATTATTACTTTGACACACATACTAAAAATAGTGTTAGGTAACACCGTTTTGGAGTTGGTTGTAAGTGAAAGGCACAGAAAAGCCAGTGTGCTGTGTGGCTCATTAAAAAAATAAACTTTTAGAATAAAAATATTACATTTTATATAAAATGGAAAACTGGATGAAATTAAATAAATGAAGGTGTGCAACCGCTGAGTAGTTAAGTATTAAAATTACTCTTAAGCCATCCCAATTTATTCAAACCCTGCCTGGTTCTGTAGCAGGTTAGTCAGACCACTACTTTTTTAAAAGGTGACCCAGTTGCCTTCTTACAGTTTGAGTGGTTTAGGAAATAAATGCTCAATTTCTATGAGAATCCAGACAAAGCCGGTCACATTACCGCTCAACAGACCTAATATGTCATCAGATGTTATATTTGTAGTCCTATATAATACCTACTAAAATGCAGAAAGTAGCTGCCAGTAGCTTCTCACAGGACACTGATTGGTCTGTTGTCGGGCTTGCCGGACACAAACGCATTACTTGTAGCCTGACAAGATGGATGTTCGTGTGATATGTGATCCCGTGATTCTAGAGTGACCTTGTGACATTGCAAGAATCCAGCTGCTGTGCAAAGTAACAGAAATGTTGCCACAAAATAGATGCTAAACATACAGTAGGCTACCTACAGTGCTTAAATTGTATCTAATTTGCAAATTTTGTCATGATAAGAAAGAATCATAAAATTACATATTTTAGTACTGCTCTTTATGGACCGTTATTATGGACAAATTTTAAAATATGGCTAAAGGGATATAGTATAATAGTAGAGCTTGACATTTAGACTCACTAGTGATTGAAAAAATGTAAACCTTTGGTAATAGATCATTGGACAATGGAGACTCTAATTGCACAAATCAATGACATGTATAGGATACATGCAATTAGATTGGAAAACGTATGGGAATAATTGGGACTATATGGGACTGACTGAAATAACTAACATTTTTAGAAGTGTATTTGTGGTGGCTTTTACGTTTTTTCTCAATCGCTTTGGCTCTTTTTTTGAAACAGTCTTAATATTCTCTAATCTGTAAGTGCAATTGTCACAACTGTTTGACAGTAGGGATGCTAATTTTGAAAAATATTCTTAACCGATAATCGACCCTCGTTAACCGATTATTAACCGTTAACCGACAAGATTAGTGCGTCGACTTCCTGTGTCTGTAACTCCGGCTCAGACTCTCTTAAGGTGGACCAGCTTTTCTCCTTAAAGTGACCAGTTTTTCTCAGCTTTTTAATGAATTATTAACATTTCTTTTAACCGTTTTAACCGATTGTGTTAATCAGTTAAGATGCTTAATGTCGGTTAGTGGTTAAACGGTTCATTATTAACATCCCTATTTGACGGGACATCACAACTCTATTACATGTCTGCAGAATATAAGTTTTGTCGAGCTGAAAGCTGTTGTGTATCGCTTTCTAGATTAGCTTTCTAGATTAGCTTTCTAGATTAGTTTTCTAGATTCCCATTTCAACAGCAGGTAAACGTTTACTGGGAAAAGTCAATATTGTACGATATTGTAGTACACAGAAACAGGATATGTACATTGTGTAGCAACAATGTGTTACATGTATTATAAATAGAAAATTCACCTTTGAGCTTTCATGTGTGGTCATATACAGTGAACAGAAGATTTGCCACAAAATGCCAAAAAACAAACGGTGCAACAATGAAAGAACCTGCTGTAGGTCATTAAAACCTCCTCACAGTATGTAACACCATGTCATAAATATTTATGAAATATACGTATATGTCTGAATGATTTTGATAATTGAATGGGTCATTTTGCATGTGATGGCTCAAACGATGGTTGTTGTCCAAATTGTAGACAACTGTACTCACTCTTTTGCACACACGTGCAATTTGCTTGAGTGAATGGAAAATTCTAATCTGTTGTGAACGACAAATAAATTGAGGTTATTGTTTTAAAAAAAAAAAATTCTCATTTGAGAATTGAGCCAAAGCGAATGAGAAAAAAACCTGTCAATATTTTGGTTCAAGGTGCAGTGTGTAGGATTTAATGGCTTCTAGCAGTGAGGTTGCAGCTTTCAACCTACTGAAACGTCTCCCGTGTGGCAAGCATGTAGGAGAACTACAGTGGCCGACGTGAAAACACAAAAATGCAAATGCCCTCTCTAGAGTCAGTGCTTGGTTTGTCCATTCTGGGCTACTGTAGAAACATGGCAGCCAGCCCTGTGAAGAGGACCCGCTCCCTATGTAGATCTATACCTCATTCTAAGGTAACGAAAACACAACAATTCTTATTTTCAGGTGATACACTAAAGAAAGCATACTACTTATTATTATTATTATTATTATTATTATTATTATTATTATTATTATTATTATTATTATTATATTATATTATATTATATTTCTGCCTCCCCCTAAATGTTATAGAGTGTTCCCTTTAATATAGCGGACATACATGTATATCATATAAAGTAGGATGAGAGTAGTTGGAGGAAGAAAGGAGGATTTTAAAATAGTAAATGTAATAAACAATACATAAATTAAACAAATAATGATTTGTACTGAGATGAGTCGGGGTAGAATTGGATAAAAAAAAACAGCAAAACAAAGAGTGGTTGCTGAGCCGCACACTAGGTACTCACTGTGAAAAGATGGAGATGGAGAACTCAGGCCAAAGAGAGCAAAGAGAGCCAGAGTTGGCGGATCAAACCAGAACTAAAACAGATGTAAATACTGGATTTGCATTTGTACTGATAGTACTAAAAAGGGTGCTTTAGTTCAAGTTCAGGCTGCTTTTAATTCTACACATTTTTGTCCATGGAAATTCTTGGAGTATGACAAAAATAGAAGAGCAAAAGAAATAATTTTATTTTGAAATTAAATTAAAAAAATATTCTAATAATCAGAATCAGAATAATTAATTGATTATTAATGACTCAATTAATTAGTTGTTCAAATTCAAAACATTTAAACCAACAGGTGTAGGACAGAATATAAACCAGCACGCAACATTGGGGAAAAACAAGCTATGCATTAAATGCATACGTTATGATTGAAGGCCAACTCGTCCTGTCTTATGTGCATTACCTCATAGTGCACCAATTTAGGCCACGGTGTATTGCCTTATATAGAACATGCTAGGGGTGATACTAACATTTGAGAAGCATATTTCAGACGTGAGAACTGCCTAAATAAACCAGATATTTTATGACCCATATAACTTTCTGTAGTGCTCGTATTTCAACGATGTAAGTGACAAGAGTCATATTATTTACAGTATTGTGTGTTATTTTGAAGACGCTGAGGTGGTGTCTTTGTGTCTATGCGACGCAGCCTCACTTTAGATTAATTGCTATCACTCACATCTCTATGGAAAAGTGTAGATTTCCTTTGGAGACCAAATGAAAAAACAAATGGTGTAAATTGTGTGTTTAACACTTCTGCTTTTGTTTTCAACAGCCAGTGAACAATGCTGATTTTATCATTCCAGTGGAAATTGATGGAACAGTTCACCAGGTAAGCACTTGATATGCTAAAGAGACTATTTGCTACACTGTCGTCTTGTGTTGCTTCAATCACATCACAATGTTAAAGCATAAAGCAGCCACCGTGGAAGTTACTGCAAGCTTGATAGACTTCCTGCTAAAAGCCCCAAAGATTTTTGTTAAACATTGTGCAAACAGGATTGATACAGTTCACCATTTTATGTGCACTGACCATCATTGTACTGTATATACACCAGTAACCAAAATCTGTGCTGTACACCATCTGACCTGAACAGCAGGATGCTTTATAAACTCTCAAATACAAAAGTAAGAGACTGCTCCATGGTTTGCACTGGGAACACTGTGCTAGCTCCCTGACAGTGCTGTAGCCCGCTCTGTTGATGGCTCCAAGCAGCAGGTGGCTATTTACGTGGCCTGACGAAATGAGGAAACCTTGGCAGGCTTCTCAGAAATCACTGGCCATCAATCTCACACTGTGGCCCATATTTTGTCCTGCTCATTGGTGCTGGGGGATGGCAGCGACTATTCCCTGCAGGCGTTCAATGGCAACCGCAATCTCTTGTGCTGGGCCTCCCAGAAGACAGAGGAGCTTTGTTGTCCAAAGGGCCTGGGTCTGTTTCAAGTAATCCAGGATAGGCTTGTTAAAGTGGGGAAAGCCTATTCAGGATGACTTGGTTCAGAAACAAGGCCGCCAGCATCTTAGCTGAAGTAGATAATAAAGTCCTGTTGGGGTGTTTACATGAAATGTTCTTGGATTAGATATTACAGCTTTATGTTTTCTTTTGTAGCATTTGATGTCATTATAGTGACATAGAACTATCAACATACAAAAGAAGATCATTTTAATGGTAGAGAAAGACAGTGGGTAAAGCACACAACCAAGAAAGATAACTATAACAATAACTATAAAGTAGGGCTGTCACAGTTAACGCGAAAATAACGCATTAACACAATCGATGTTTCAGAGGTTGTAGTGGCTCAGTTTTAAATCTAGAGTGAAGATACTGGTATCATATGAAACTAGAAAACCTAAGGAATCCATCGGTACCAACCATGGCGCGTGCTTGGTGCGTGCTTGGAGCGTGCTTGGTGCGTGCTTGGTGCGTGCTTGGAGCGTGCTTGGTGCGTGCTTGGAGCGTGCTTGGAGCGTGCTTGGTGCGTGCTTGGTGCGTGCTTGGAGCGTGCTTGGAGCGTGCTTGGAGCGTGCTTGGTGCGTGCTTGGAGCGTGCTTGGAGCGTGCTTGGTGCGTGCTTGGAGCGTGCTTAGTGCGTGCTTGGAGCGTGCTTGGTGCGTGCTTGGAGCGTGCTTGGAGCGTGCTTGGTGCGTGCTTGGTGCGTGCTTGGTGCGTGCTTGGTGCGTGCTTGCCGCTGTTTACAGAACGTTATTATTCATCAGTGGCGTTATAGTTATGGTTCTTGGTGTGGACGGCCCTTTTCCTTGTCTTGATAATGACAGAACTGTCATATTTGGAGACTGTTGTACATATGATATTTAAAAAGCCTGAATTTGAACAGGTACATAGGTTGCTCTGTCATGTTTTAATAAACTATGTGCACCGATCAGCCATAATATTATGACAGCATGGGCATCCCCATGTTTGAACTTCAGCAAGTCGTCTTCACCACGTCTAGATGACGTAATGCATTGAGTTGCTGCCATGTGATTGGCTGGTTAGCTATTTGTGTTAACAAGCAATTGAACAGGTGTGCCTAATAAAGTGGTGTGTGTGTGTGTGTGTGTGTGTGTGTGTGTGTGTGTGTGTGTGTGTGTGTGTGTGTGTGTGTGTGTGTGTGTGTGTGTGTGTGTGTGTGTACGCACTTACATTTTGTTTTACAAAGTTAGGAACGTGATGTTTAGGTCCAGCCTGATGTTGTCTTACACATAAAGAATGATCCCAGTCTCGTCCACACAGTGAGACATACAGCTTATTAATGAAACACTGGTATCAGATCGGTACTCGGTATCAGCTGATCCCCAAGCCCAGGTATCGCTATCGGTACTAAAAAAGTTGGATCGGTGCATCCCTAGTTTGTGTTCCTGATCATATCTCTAATAAATGAAACATGTGGTGCAACAACTGTGTATTTCATGCTGTCATGCTTCTGTGTCTCCCCCCAGGTGTATGTGTTAAAGAGACCCCACGTTGACGAATTCCTCAAGAGGATGGGAGAACTGTTCGAGTGTGTCTTGTTCACTGCAAGCTTATCCAAGGTCAGCCTGCTGTCCCTATTCTGTGTGACTTGTGGTTCAAATTTGACTCATCACATAGTGTGTTTGATTTGCTGGTGACCTTCCACATGCACCCTCACACATAAATGATATTTACGATACCTGTCAGGCGAATCGCAGACATTTTACCCTCTCACATTTACTTCAGACCGTCTTAGCCTCAACCTCACTTTGTGAAGCATGTGGTCGGTCATGACTCAGGGACTCGCTCACACTTGATTCATTAGGTTTTAGTTGCCTTGTTTGCATTTACAGACCGTGTCATATATTCTGTGAACATCGTCTGAAATCAAATGCTGATCTGCCGCCTTTCATGTTTTGAAAATGTCCAAGCTTAAATGTCGCAGATATGGATTCTCTATGGCTGACACGTACGGTATGTTCATGTGCATTGAAATATGATGCAGATTGGTTGTAGGTCTGTGTAGGCCATAATGTTTAAGTTGGTGGAGACTGATAGCAGAGCTAAAAAGAGTGTGAATAGTTCCATTCTTCAGCTGGCCAGAAACACGACTCTAAATGAATGCTAATGTAGCTGTGTGTCTGCTAGTGAAAATAGGGAACTGTTTGCTAATAAGTTCACCTTAACTTCAACTTATTGACTGAAGGCCTTTCACACCGGGGGCATGACGAAGAAACAACATGAAAATGAAAAATACTCACCTGTGAATATTGTATGGCTAGGGCTTTTATTGTGAAAGTTAAGAACGGAAGGAGAGGATCTGGTCTGTGCTGCCTTTGTCAAGGTGTAAAGAAGAATAAAGTTTCAGACTACGTAGTCTCTGTGTTGTTGTTTCATAGATATAGATGCAACTCAACCAGGTCCGCCTTTATTCGCAGTGCGAGAGCTCAGAAAATCGACCTTGTTCCAAAAAAAATGACGATGCTTTTTCAACGCATAATATTCATGCTCTGTGTGAAAGTACTCGTGACAAAAACAACAGTCGAAAAAATGTATTGATGTGCAAATGAATCACATGAAAACAACACCCCCGGTGTGTAAAGGCCTTAATATGTCAATGATGTGCTTAGAACTTAGTTTTTTGCCCCCAAGTAGCAAAAACATCAGCTAATGTAACTTTTACCTCTAATTTAGAAATCTGTTTAAAAGCTAGTTGTTGTTTTTTTTACCTTGATAGGACTTGTGAGAAAATCCTACCGCCTGCATTACCACAGAGCGACTCCTCTGGTTCTATAGAAGTCTCTGAGATAATGAGCCTACTCCTCTCTTGATTTATTCCCTCAGTAAACATTGTAAACATGAGTTTATGGTCTCAACCACTAGTTTCAAGTCTTCTTCAATACAGCATGATGTTCATGTAGTAAATTAAGACCTTGTGATTGACAGGTTGCTACCACGGCGTTGTCCGGTCTGGCAGTTGTCCATGTTTTCGTCTTAGAATTTTAACCCTTTCACAGTGTGATTTCAGTTTCTGAAAGTCAATTAGAACCTTTTTGGTCGCCTCTCTTATTCAGCGTTGGGTTGTTATTAGCTCCACCCTCTCGTATCACTTCTGGTGGCAAAATAAAACAACATGACGACGGCCAACAAACCAAGATGGCGTCGGCCAAAATGCCGAACTCGTGGCTTCAAAACGGTAGTCCACAAACCAATGGGGTACGTCACGGTGACTACGTCCACTTCTTCTATGCAGTCTGTGCTGTGGCCTCATCCACAGTCTACATGTTTTACTCGTCCTAGTTTAGCATTTCTGCCATAGAATGACACACAGACACAGCTCAGCACTGTCTAAAGCCAGCCCCTGGTTTTGTCCTGCTACTGTAGTACGCAGATCCAGTATCGGACCTGTTGGACAAATGGGGGGCCTTCCGGAGCCGTCTCTTCCGGGAGTCGTGTGTCTTCCACAAAGGGAACTACGTGAAAGACCTGAGCCGTTTAGGAAGAGACCTCAACAAGGTCATCATCATCGATAACTCGCCAGCCTCCTACATCTTCCATCCCGACAACGCAGTAAGCCGCTTCTATTTCTTTCTCTGCATTACACTGACCTACATTTGTATGTTTCACTAAAGTCTTTTTTGGAATAATATTAATACAATAATGATATACTATTGAGTACTATGGAATATTGAAAAGGTCTTCTAATTCCACCATGTCCTGCTTCTTCAAACCTCCAGGTTCCCGTAGCGTCCTGGTTTGACGACATGTCAGACACCGAGCTCCTCGATCTTATCCCCTTCTTCGAGAGACTAAGCAAAGTGGATGACATCTATGATGTCCTCCAGCAGCAGAGGACTTCAAGTTAACAGAGGCAGGACACTAGGATGAAAACAATCAGCAACAGCTGTCGTCACGGGGCCACGGAGGCTGCTGGGCCGCAGGCTCCACGCTGCTTCCAACTACAAGGACCACACTGCAAAAAATGCCTCTCATTTAATCTGGTATTCTTACAGTATGTGGCGTAACACATAAGTGAAAGCAATCTTCTAGCAGGGTTTTGCAGCGTTGAACGATTGCTTTCCTTTTTTGTGATGCTAGATGAATGAATATGAGATTCAATGACTTCTGTAGATATCTTTTGCATTGCAGCTAGTGTGTTGTTGTCGTCGTTATGTGCCAGCAGTGACCTATGTAAGTGTGCTGTAATCCTAGATTGTGTGAACAGCTGTTCAGTGCCATTCTACAAATGAACCACATCAGTCATTTTCATTTCTATAATGTAGTATTTGTAATATTATTTGAAGCTCTCTCACAGAATTGAACAAGTAGTTGAAGACTGTTCCTTAAACCCCGTTAACTATCTTAAGTCTCTTTAACTCTCTTTAACTCTCTTTGATTCAAATGTGTATGTAGTAAAAGACAATCATTAACTTTAGAGAATTTTGGTTATATACTATATTTTCCATAACATGTTTTGGCACATTTTACTACAAAACACCCATTTTTGACATGCTCCAAATACTGTGCACTTACTGTATGTCTTCCTCGGCTCTGAACAGATGCTGTTTAATTACATACTTCTGCATTTAGATTGAAAAGAAACCAGAAGAGTAATGGTGGGAATCCACTGCCATTGATTGTAGTCCTTATTCACTACATTACAGATGACTGATAGGGTTTAATGGCTAAATTCTAATATTACTGGAATCTAATTATTAATGTGTAATGGCCCTTTTCTATGTTGTTTTATGCCCAGTCCAGTCTAATGTTGTTACTCATTAGTTGACCTCATACTTGCCATCTAACAAATCTTGGAAAAGCTAAATATAAGACATTTAAGATCTGGATCTTTTGGACAGGTCTGGATTAGCATTAAGAAACAGATGTACTGCACACTGATCGGACCTTACCACTGCAGAAATGGTGAGATTATTTTTGTATATACAGTATATCAGGATGCAATCGGTTTGATTTGGTTTTAATGTTATTTTACCTAATGATATTTTGTTATTTTATCTTTTGAGTTTTTGATTGAATTGGTCACCACAGTGTATGGTATGACGGCGTATTAGAGCCATTGTGGGTAATATTCCGAGAAAAAACTCTGAATTTCAGACATTAAAGTAGCAAATTTACAAGAATAAACTCAGTATCAGCATTGATTCATGGAGAGACCTTGGTCTAGTCAGCTAACATTACTGCCAAGCAGCTGAAATATAGAGTGATATTGTGTCGTGTGTCTCCTCACTGTCGATCAATGCTTGTTCATGTCTATGTAGAGCGAGCACAAGTGCGAGCAACAGGACGCTGACTTTCGTTGACTTAACGGCCACAGGTGAAGCTGTTAACAAGACATTTCGGATTCTTACAAACAGTCCCTTTAAAGCTAGAGTGAATATACTGACATCAAGAAGGAGGGAAGGAGACTAAATAACGCTGGAAACTTTTCAAAGTGGTCCCTTGACCTCTGACCTCCAGATGTGTGAATATACGTTCTATGGGTACCCACGAATCTCCCCTTTACAGACATGCCCACTTTATGATAATCACATGCAGTTTGGGGCAAGTCATAGTCAAGTCAGCACACTGACACACTGACAGCTGTTGTTGCCTGTTGGGCTGCAGTTTGACATGTTATGATTGGAGCATATTGTTTTATGCTAAAGTCAGTACCTGTGAGGGTTTCTGATCAATATCTGTCATTGTTTTGTGTTGTTCATTGATTTACAATGAATATATACATACATTTATATAAAGCAGAATATTTTTGCCACTCCCATGTTGATAAGAGGATTAAATACTTCACAGATCTCCCTTTAAGGTACATTTTGAACAGATAAAAAATGGGTGATTAATTTGCGATTAATCTGGATGGACAATCATGCGATTAAATATTTGAATCGATTGACTGCCCTGTTATAAAATTATAAATTTACGAGAAGAATCTCACAAATTTGTAAGATTTTTCTTGTAAAATTTCCACTTTAATCTCAGACAATATCCAATTTTTTTTCTCGTAACGTCACAACTTTAATGTCTGAGTTCTTTCTCGGAATATCACCCCCTCCCCCGGCTCAGTAATTCTTAGTTTCTTACTTCCGATGACCCCGATGCACCGCTGTAGTGTGGCCCGTCAGTAATGCAGTACTCTTGTGGCTGTAACCAGCTACGGCCACTTCCATAAGTTTGACGTTTGATTTAAAAGCACACTTTGATCTGTAAACTTATTTTGTGCAAGACATCAATGGAAGCAATCGTACTGCCGTATCGAGCTGTAAATACAGTTTCATTTGGGGAAACTTGTGCCAGACATGTTGGAGCTGATTTACTTCTTACTCAGTCTGGAGCGGGTGTGTATATTTGTATGTGTGCGTGTGGGTTTCAGTGTGATTGCGTCAGTGTGAGTATTTACGTTGGTTTAAGATTTTTTTAAAAAGATACTTTGACGATAAGTGAAAAAAAACATAACCTGTCTATAAATAATGATTTAACTTTTTTACTGTATGCAACAAGAGTATTAACGTTGTGACTCAAGTAAAGAAACTGGTTCAAACAAGTGAGTTTTTAAATTGCTGCTGATTGAAAAAGAAGACAACTAGAGATTTTTTTACCTTGCATCAATAAAGCATGTTTTATTGAAACAGGTCATATTTCACTACAGTACCTTTATTCACATACCAAACGCTCAAAACAACATGGCAGAGGTGGAAACAAGTCAAATGGAAAAATGGAATATAGAACAGATTTTATATGAAAACAACTATCATTCTCTGTTACGTTCAAACATAATACCCACTCAACAATAAAACTAGCATGCCCTGATGATCAATCAAGGTGATCAAGTCATTTCTTAACCTATTTCTTTCCTAAATTACCTGATTTTTGGCCCAATGTATTTACATTACAAGCCCCTTGCTGCAAGACAGAATTCTCTTCATTCAAACTTCATCAAAACATAAAAAAAAAACTATTTCTATACAACGGACAAATGATGAAAAGAGATGTGAATTGTTAAATGTAATGAATTGTTGCTGGATGATCCATTCTAAAATCTAAAATTGATATGGATACATGGCTTCAGTTAACTGGAAACTAACTTAGTGTTTCCTATGTGGTAATACTGAGAACCAAGACTAAAAGACACAGAAAACCATGCTCTAATATATGGAAGATTACACTGAGTGCAAATGTGTTTATATTGTATAATAACTGCACATGTAGTCTGTAAGTGAGCTATGGTTAAAGATATGGGTCAAGGCAGCCAACTGGAGTTCTGGAAAGGACCAAAATGGCGTCTGGAGTTTTTGTTTTTTTTAACTGGCAGATATCTTAAATGAAGAGTGTGTTGCATTTTGGGGGATGTATTTGCAGAGATAAAATATAATATTTATAAGTATGATTTCTTTAGATTGAGCCGTTTATATCTACACAAGAAGCGGGTCCTCTTCACAGAGCCGGCTGCCATGTTTCTACAGTAGCCCAGAACGGACAAACCAAACACTGGCTCTAGAGAGACATTCACGTTAATGCGTCGGCCACCGTAGTTCTCCTACACGCTTGGCACATGGGAGAAGATTCAGTAGGTTGCAATCTGCAACTTCACCGCTAGATGGCGCCAAATCCTACACACTGCACCTTTAAGAGATGTTGTTTGAGTTCTACATTAGCATTTGGCTTTAGAAAGGGCCCTTTTAAGCAAAATGTATTGTGGCTGGATTGCATTCAAACTATGTAGAACTCTTCATTTATCATTCTAACCATGTACTTCTAGTTCTTCCCATTTCTCATTTAATCTTTACACTATTCAAATCGGATACTACACATTCAGCTTAAACCTCTATAACATGGTTACAGTTAGACCCCTTACACACAGGACATTATTTACATCCAAACTGCAATCTGTATTATGATAAAGGAACTGTTCCAAATGTATTCACACACTGACTACGACAAAATGTATACAAACAGAAATTTCATTTTTTCAATTCTTAAAGGTAAGATACTGAAAGAAAATCCACTCCCTGCATGAGAATCCATCACAACCCTGTTTAAACCACTTTTATAGACATACTGTTTGTAAATACATAAGCAATGTCAATGTTACAACTTAAAGCGTCAATATAATAATCAATCCATGTCAATGAGGTGACGACAGGAGAGGTCGCTCACGGATCACCTGTGAAATTTGAGCAGAGGAAAAAAAAATGAGGCTGAGGACCAGTGAGCATCGGTCAAGTTTCACCTGATTCTGTCAAAATGTGAACCTGTCTCGTGTGACCTGTCCATCACGCAACAGCTCATTTTTATTAAACATATACAATATGAAAAAACCTGTTGCAAATAACTTCAACAACTATTGAATTAAAACTGCAGTTTTTTACTCTACACAAGTGGTTTCAAAGCATTTGGCTTGTGGCCCCTTAAAACACCCAGTCTACGTGGGCCCCCTCATTACTAGTTATGGCCGTAGTATGGACAGGAGCTGAGTCGACCACAGAGGGATTTTTCCTTCTCAGATTGTTTCATTTGAAGGATTTTTAGCGGCCTAAAGAGCTGGAATTATCCAGTATTAGACCAGAAGGAAAAGCAAAAATTGGGGAAAAATATGAATTTTGTGCAAAAGAAATATACATTTTTCTTTTTTTCTACCTTTAATCATCTCATGACCCATTAACATTTGTGTTGAGACCCCTTCCAAAGCCCCAATCTGGGAACCACTCCTCTGGGCTTAAACCTGCAGTAGGGCAGGCAGAATGTTTTTGGCATCATCCCATAATAACCTTTTAGCATATTGTAATTCAAGTGTTCTGAGAGAAAACTAGACTTCTGTTCCTCCTCATGGCTCTGTTTTCAGGCTTTAGAACATCTAGCCCGTGACGGGAGACTTTGGCCAATCATAGGTCATTTCAGAGAGAGAGCGTTCCTATTGGCTGTTCATTCAACGGAGGCAGCTGTCAATCACTCGCAAACTCTGATCAAACGGTCAAACTAGGCAGCGCTGATCAAATATGAATCAATATTCTGTTACTGTAATGTCTATTTCTCTCCTCAAATGTTATCAGAATCATCTTGTAGTGTACTGCTTAGCTGTAAATGAGAACGTTTGCTCCGGCTGTTGGGCGGTGCTTGGTATTTCCTCAACTGATCTCAACATGGTCACAAACTTTCTCATTTTTCTCATAAGAACTTTCTCAGCTGAGCATGAGTCCTGGTTGTGCCTCAGCTGAAAGCCCAACGGATTCACGACAGGTTTACAACCTAAGCCAGATGATTGAACATAATACTCTTTCATTGAAAGCCAACATAATAAAACTAAAAATACTTTACTCTCTTACACATTGAAATAGCTTGACTCGGTTCAGTGGGTATGTGCTCTATATTGCTTGACCTACATGCCTGCAGATTGAGTAGGACCATAAACACTCCATATTATTTACAGAATTTATCACTCTAGGAGCCAAAACATTTGCTGTATTTATTGCTGCATGTGCAGTGCCAAGTCATGCAACACTTTAACACGGCATCTTTTATTATTATTATTCAGAATCAGTCTGATGGATTTATGTTTTTGCGTTGTTTTTTTTCCCCCTTCTAATGCAATTATGGCTTTTCAATTGAATAATTAGTTTAGTTAGATAGTTAGTAGTTTAGTTGAATGTTTTTATTTCCAAGTCGACACCATATTATTCTAATCTTTTCTTTCATTGTATTCTGATCTTTTTTCTGTCTGTAATTAAGAGTTTACTGCTTGTTGTTTTATTCTTTATTCTAGGTAAAGCGTTGAGAGCTTTGAAAAGCGCTAAATAATTTGGAATTATTATTATTATAAAAACATTTTCTTCCATTACTTGCATCGATCAGCTACTTCCACTACTGGTGATGGTTCTTTAGTCACACAAGCAAACTCCAGTGTTTGTTATCAGCTCCATCTAGTGTTTATCTTTTGAATTACATCACTGGGTTTCAATGTTCCACCGGCTGGTCAGTTAAATCCAGTGTGACCTAGTGCTGGAAGTAGGACTCACATCTCGTACTTAAAGGTCCAGTGTGTAACATTTGGGACATCTACTAGCAGAAATGGAATATAATATTCATAACTATGTTTTCATTAGTGTATAATCACCTGAAACTAAGAATGATTGTGTTTTTGTTAGCTTACAATGAGCCCTTCATATCGACATAGGGAACAGGTCCTCTTCACAGAGTCCTCCATGTTGCTCAAATCCTGGAGGCATTTTTATGGCACCTGAAGGCCACCGTAGTTCTCCGACAAAACTGATGAAACTGTGGTAACGTAAGCCGCAGAGTGCATAACCGTGGTACCGCCAGCCGCTGTCTGACTTCCAATGCTCCTAAAGTAGTGTTATTATTAGGGCCGTCGAGTGATTCAGATATTTAATCGTGATTAATTGCAAATTAATCACACATTTTTTTATCTGTTCAAAATGTACCTTAAAGGGAGATTAGTCAAGTATTTAATCCTCTTATCAACATGGGAGTGGGCAAATATGCTGCTTTATGCAAATGTGTGTATAAATGTATTATTGTAAATCAATGAACAACACAAGACAATGACAGATATTGATCAGAAACCCTCACAGGTACTGACTTTAGCATAAAACAATATGCTCCAATCATAACATGGCAAACTGCAGCCCAACAGGCAACAACAGCTGTCAGTGTGTCAGTGTGCTGACTTGACTAGGACTTGCCCCAAACTGCATGTGATTATCATAAAGTGAGCATGTCTGTAAAGGGGAGACTCGTGGGTACCCAGAGAACCCATTTACATTCACTGATCTGGAGGTCAGAGGTCAAGGGACCCTTTTGAAAATGGACATGACAGTTTTTCCTTGCCAACATGTTGCGTAACTTCGTAGCGTTATTTATCCTATATGATAGCAGTATCTCACTCTATCTAAAACTGAGCTGCTACAACCTCTGAAAGATCGATTGCCTTAATGCGTTAAAGAAATTAGTGGCGTTAAAACGATTTTGTGTTAACACGTTATTATCACATTACCTTTGACAGCCCTAGTTCTTATGGGAAGGATGGCCTCTGGGCGAGGCGAATGGCGTTACCACGGTTTTGCACTTGACGGCTCACGTTAAAGGGAGGAGTGAGTGGAGGGGTACTCGGTTGTGATCTGTAACCACACCGCTAGTAACAGTAGAAATACTCTGTTACAAATAAAAGTCATGAGTTCAAATTTTGACTGAAATAAAAGTAAAGAAGTATTGGCATGAAAATATACCTACAGTATGAAAAGTCAAAGTATTCATTATGCAGAATAATGTGTATTATATTATTGGATTATAATTCTTGATGCATTAATGTGAACAACGGTCGGGGGGGCTAAATTTAACTATTTGATATACTTTATCCGCAGGGTAGCTTGTGACTTCCCCTCGGGGATCAGTAAAGTTTTATCCTAAACTATAATATCACATCATAGTTTATTTGTTGGTTATTCTTTATATTATTAATCTGAACCTGCAAAAATACAAATGTTATCAAATAAATGTAGTGGAATAAAACAAGCAATATTTGCCTCTAAAATGTAGTGGAAGAAAAATGGAACTACTCAAGTAAAGTACAAGTACCTCAAAATTGTACTTAAGTACAGTACTTAGTTACTTTCCACCACTGGTGTTAACAGTAGCATGACTCAATTATTAGCTATTACTATGAGAAAAGTAGCCTGTTATTAACTGTATGTTGTGTGTTGTGATATGTTTTTAATATTAGCTGCATGGTAATCTGTTATATGAAAAGATTGCTTTTGCATTTTACGGCAACACT
This sequence comes from Sebastiscus tertius, assembly GCA_916701665.1. NCBI lineage: Eukaryota > Metazoa > Chordata > Actinopteri > Perciformes > Sebastidae > Sebastiscus > Sebastiscus tertius. The sequence goes on from CAKAOH010039906.1 coordinate 34,997, forward strand.
GTGATAACCTGGAACTGTTCATCCATGAAAGAGTCATATTTCTGTCTTACATGTGCATATACATAAATCCATACAAGTCCGATGACTTTTACCGATAATATAAATGCAGTTAAAATGTAAACACATTTAAAAATGAATGTCATGTAATCGTCTCAGAGAACTGCTTTGGAAAGTGCCCTCAAACAGCTCCTTCTTTTACTTACTCAGCACCCGAAGCTGGGCTCTGCTTTTAGCTTTCCCAGAGGTGAACTCCACCAGTCCATTCATGTCTGGGGAGGTTTGTCTGAGGGTCATCCTGTGGACCGTGCCTATCTTCTCCAGGAGCACCCGAGAGCTCGGCTGTAAGGGCTCCCCATTCAGACTCCACACAGGGGCTCTGTGGACCGGGACCGAGACCTCACATTCAAAGCAGGCTTCATCGGGGGCCATGACTTCCACGTCCTTCAGCTCTCTGACCATTGACAGTGACTGGGCTGAGTAAGTGCACAAAAGAGAGGGAAAAGCTGTAACGGTGGCTCTGTTCTATTCCAGTAAGCCATGAGAGTGAGCCAGCATGCACAACACCAAGGCAGCCTTGTATTCATCACTCACAGTATTAAGCTTCCTACCGTGACATGTCAAAACGGCCTGCTGAAAAAGGCTTATTTAAGTTTGGTTGCTCAGAAATGTTCTCATTTGGCATGTTCATGGGATACTTTTTTTCATAAAATGAATTATTGTGACTCATTTTTAGGGATGCATCGATACCAATACTGGATGGGACATTGGGCCGATACCGATTCAAATAGCTGGATCGGTTATCGGTGAAAATGGGGCCGATCTATTCAACTCAATTTCATGTTTGTATATTATATACGTTATATACTGTCATTTTAATTTCTGTTTAAGTTTTGACCAATTTGTTTGCTGCATTTATAAGGTTTACACTTGAATTGTAATTCCTGTTAATTCTAAAGATCTCTTACCGAGTTGCTATCCATAGTCCCAATAATAAAGAACAATTAAATAAATGTATATCTATGTATTTATTGGTCACATTTTGTTTTACAAAGTTAGGAAAGCAATGTTTAAGTCCAGCCTGATGTTGCCTTAAACATAACAGATCCCAGTCACTTCCACACAGTGAGGCGTACAGCTGCTAAATTAAAGGTCGGGTCGACGATGTTGTAAAGCTAGCATCATTTGAAAGTAGCATCGCCTCAGCAGCTCCGTCTAAACCCCCCCCCTCTCCTCGGGGCTCCTTCCAAGGCAACGCCCCCCCCACACACACATGCACGAGCACCGCCGCATCGTAGCTACTTCACAGACACAGAGCGGAGAGAGGACCTCAACTCAACAACGCTACCTCATGGCCAGTAACCGCGGCAGTGCTACTGCAGGGCTGAGTTTTCTCTTCTATTCTGCAGGAAACGTGCGGCGGTGACGTGCTTTGAGTTCAGGCCAGTGCACGCCAAGGTGAGAGTACGAGCAGGGAGGCAGGGAGGCATCTGATTGGTTCTTTCCAAGCGGATCGCGAGGCAGTGATTGGTAGACGTTTTTACAGGATTATAGCAGCTACAGATGACGGCTCTTTTCCGGCCCTTTTTCAGAGCTCATCAGTAATGGATCACTGTCGGGGTGTAAAGACCATTTCAACCAATAGAACTAATAGTGTAGACTAGAGAACATCATCAACACTGGCTTTAAACACTGGTATCGGATCGGTACTCGGTATCAGACAATACCCAAAGCCCAGGTATCAGTATTGGTGTCGGTACTGAAAAAGTCATCAGGTGCATCACTACAGAAGGTTGAATTAGGCCTGCCATTAGAATCCATTGTAACTGAACAGCCACCTTTCAACCCTTCAACCCAACAAGCGTTCTTTAATTACTAAAAAATAAACATCTAAAAATAATAATCAAGGATGTTGCAAATGGCCTCTTTATATTGAAACAAGGCAAGAGTGAAAGGAAAACCATGTGAAGCATGGGGGGAAGTTTAGTGCTGTCCCATTGCAGTAGGAGAAAATACATGTAATAGCATTGCTTTGCCAATAGATGGAGCGATGAGGTTATGTCTGTTGCACTACCATAATAGAGTGCTCTTGTACTGTACTGTTGCCATTGCTATTTTCTAACACTCTTCAGGGTGTATTGTTGGGGAAGACGAAGCATTGTTGTTGATAACGTTTTTATGTAGATGAATATTTTCTGAAAAATAATACATTCACAGAGTTTTTAGAAAAATGCAGAATAAAACTATGGCTTCAGGAGAAAATGATTGCTATTGTGAATTAATCATTTTAAAAATGTTGGCGGGTCAAAAACGAATGTTTTGTTTATCTGTGGAAGATATCTGACATTTGGTTCCCACTTCTAGCGAGGCTTGAGAGCCAATAATATAACGACGTTGGTATCATGTGGTATCTATGGGTCGTCAGTTAAATGGATAAATGGCTGAGATTGATGGTAAATGCCTGGCAACGACTTGTTGGGAAGCGAATCCAATGGAACAAGGAAGGGAGAGTGTGACATCTAGTGGCTGAATGATATCAATAGCCCCTTTGAGTCCTGCCATTTGTCACTACCTATACTTGGTATGGAATTATCAATACCTCCCCCATACCAATAACAAGAACAGTAGAGCAGTATACATGTACTATCCTGTTAATAAATAGCACCATGCAAAGCTTCATTTTTTTTCTGCAATGGATTGTCACTGATTATAGCTGGAAAAAAATCAAAAGAAAAAGTTTGTCTGTAAATAACGCAGTGTTTGAGATCGATCATGAACTCTCTTACCCTCCACTGTCAGTTTTGCAGAGCATGTGTACTCTCCAACCTGCACGCTGTACATGCCCTCATCATCTAGCAGCACCTGCTGGAGGATCAGTTTGCGATAACAGCCTTCACTGCAGATCTCAAAGCGTTCAGAGGGCAGGATGACATTGCTGCCTTTGTACCAGCGGATGCTGCATCTGGGGTTGGACACAGTGCAGTCGAGGAGCACACGGGTCTTCTCTAGGGCGGTCGTATCCTGCAGAGGTTTCACAATGTTCACAGGAAGCTCTGAAAAGGACAAAGTGCAATTTAGATTCATCAAAATAAACTGTAACTTGATAAAAGACTTAATATATTTCCACATTTTGTTACCCAATTTGACCTCATTTTAATATGAACAGAAAAATAACCAGCCCAGCAGAGTGCTTACTATGGATATAGTGAGCTATAGGTATAGGTACTATGGATAAAGTGAGCTATAGGTATAGGTACTATGGATATAGTAAGCTATAGGTATAAGTGCTATGTATATAGTAAGCTATAGGTATAGGTACTATGTATATAGTGAGCTATAGGTATAGGTACTATGGATATAGTGAGCTATAGGTATAGGTACTATGGATATAGTGAGCACCCTGAGACCAAGAGGCAAGTGAGGAAAGAAAATCTGGTGCTCCATTTTCTGATCTAAATTGTTTTCTTCCCTGTGTTTATGACTTAAGAACAGGAGAAAAAAAGTTTTGGCAGGTGAATTATTATAATTTTTTTTCAGGATCATTTTCACAAGTGTTTGTTGTTGTAATACTCATTTCGGACATGAGGTTGACTACCCGATACTATCCTATCCCATGTTCTAAATAGGACTGTGTTTTCAGTCTTTTTGAAAAGTTAGTGTTTTCACTAACAGCAGATTAGAGCAAATTGAAATACATTTCTAGTCAAAAGGAAGACATGACAGTAATGCTACATAACTTGCTAACACACAATATATGTACTTTGTGTTTAGAGTGCATGGAGAAATGAAAACAAACCTGGAAGAAAACAGTTTTTAGTCCTATTGAGAACATGGGGTGGTGGTGCACTTCAGCCTCGTGCGGCCAAAATGACTATTACAACAACAAACACTTCAAAATAATTGTGATGAAAAAAAGTACCTGCCAAAACTCTGTTTTCACAGATGACAAAACAGTAACTTGAAAAATGAACCTGGTAAAACTTTTTTTTTTTTTTTCCATGTTTCACAGGTTTTTTGGAACTTAGAAAGATTATCCTGGTAAAACCTTTTTTGCACAAATGTTCTTAAGTCATAAACAGGAGAGAAAACAATTTAGATCAGAATTAAAATTTTGATCACTAGAATTTTTTTTTCTCTCATTTGCCTCTCAGGGCTTCCGTAGATTACGGTATGTAAACCACAGACGTTCGTTTTTGGTAAATCTGTTTTTGGTGAATCTAAAATTCTGTGGGTAAAGCTAGATGAAAATCTAACAAGCAACCTCATAGCTCATGTACTTCATTGAGTTGGGACTACCCTGATAAATTGATAAATATTTAATAACAGTAACTGTATGTATTATTCATTTTCATAAATGTATACCTTCCTTTGGAACACCTAGTAATATATATTCATTATACCTTCCACCTCCAGGTAACCGACAGATTCGACATGTCTGGTGACAAACTTGATCTCTCCAGAGTCCTCTGCTTTCACATTGCACATAAGAAGAAAATGTTTGGTCCCTGAAATAAGAAGAAAATTATCAGGATAAAAAATAAGCAAGATAACAATCTGGCTGAAAAAATATGCAATTCCAAATATGACTTTATAGGTGTTCAATTACATTGTTTGTTTTTTTGCTGTTTTTAAATATTGTTTACAGTATTTATTAGCATAACATCATCAGCAGAGCTGTGCAGGAACTATGACTTGTGGACTTTGTGATTTTGAAGCTGACCTTCCTGCCGGATCTTGATGGTGCTGGTGGGTTGTATCCTCTCCCCATTTTTGTACCATTCTCCTGCCACATCCTCCACTGAGATCTCACAAACAAACACCGCGTTCTGATCTTCTTGGATGTCCACGTCCTCCAGGCCCTGCAGGATCAGCAGATCACGCTCTGCCGAGAGAATAAACATTAAAAGATATTTAGGAGTAAAATAGAATCTCTTAACAATATTAAAGTATAAAAAACGTTAGGGGGGAAAAAATTACATCAACAACAATCACAAAGCTTCTATTTCACCAGAACAGGAAGCAGGAATTAACGTCTGTGCTACAGTTTATAATTCCCTTTTCCTAAATCACTGTAAATGTATAGAACCACATTGTCTTTCTGCGCTAAAGACATTGTGTTATATACAGTAAATGTAGATGTCCAATGAGTGTTGATGGTAAATGTAGTCAATGAAGCAATACATTTCTCAGTGTGTGCTATATTAACAGGGAAAGCTGAGTTTTCCTGCTCACAGAGCTGTACTGGCAGTGCCTACATATGCCAGGATGCATTGCGCACAAGCTTCAGACGCCCAGAGGAGGGTCCCCGCCGGCCATATCCTCTTGCACGGTTAATGCAGCCGTGGCATCGACCTCGATCTGCTGCACTCAAAATAAAAACTACACTTTTTATTTTATTTTTCATAGGCCCACTATTAGAGAACACTACACATAGAGAATTGTCATCAATATGCATATCATAGTACATACTGCTACCAATCTAGCCACTGTAGTGGTACTATAGTAATAGTGGTGCATGAAACAGGTAATCTGTGCCTCTGTGTCCTCCGGTGTCCTCCGGTGTCCTCCAGTGCTCCTAAAGGCATCTGCAAGATTTCACAGACTGGAGGAAAACAACCAATCAGAGCCAAGCTGGAGTCTGCTGTCCAGCTGCCGTCCATGAGAGCACTCGCGAACTCTGATCAAACGGTGAAACTAGGCAGCGCTGATCAAATATGAATCAATATTCTGTTACATTAATGCCTATTTCTCTCCTCAGATGTTTTCAGAATCATCTTGTAGTGTACTGCTTAGCTGTGAAATGAGAAAGTTTGTGACCCGGCAGCCATGTTGAGATCAGCTGAGGAAATACCAAGCACCGCCCACCAGCCAGAGAACAGCCAATAGGAACACTCTCTCTGAAATTACCTGTGATTGGTCAAAGTCTCCCGTCACGGGCTAGATGTTCTAAAGCCTGAAAACAGAGCCATGAGGAGGAGCAGAAGTCTAGTTTTCTCTCAGAACACTTGAATTACAATATTCTGAAAAAGTATTATGGAATTTTTGCACAATGATGCCAAAAATATACTGCCTACTGCAGGTTTAATACTAATAATTAATAATACTAACAGCCTACATTCATAAATACTAATACAAGAGAAAGAATATCTTTTGTATAAGTGCTTGGTGAGGAAATTGGAATAATATATCCTTACAATGAATTCCTATTCAAAGACATTACTTTGAAATCTATGTGTTTTGTGTTAGCCTCTAACTGTCCACCTGAGAGCAGTTTCTCTATATAAGCTGTTACTTGCGAAGAAAAAATATATTTACTATTACATATTTTTCAAGCAGCATGACTGTAAAACCATAAACCAAAAAAAATCTTGACTTTACTCGTTGGCTTGCTTTCCCCACTTCCGTTTCTCTTCTCGTGCACTGATCTCACTGATTTGTTTAAGGTGAACGGTCAATCAGAGTGATTTCTCTCACCGACAGGCGCCGTCGCCCATTCAACATGGTGATTCAGCCGAAAAAACCCCAACTCGGGCAAACAAGAGCCGACACACCCAAAAAGCTAGGCTGACCGTCGGCTTGGCGTGTCAGGGCCTTAAGAGCTTGTTTAAAGGCTAAAGCCTGGCTTAGCATACTGCAAAATAAATCGCTTTAGCAGTTTCATACTGCATAGGAGGAGGAACGCAGTATGTACTGTATACTGTATACAGTATACTGTATACTGCGTTCGTCAGTAGTATGTATTAGGCGGTTTCAGACACAGCCATTGTGTCATTTGTAAGTAAATGACCGACCAATAGCTAACCAAAGTAGCCTACAAACTTCTTAAAATGCCATGTAACTAGTTAGCCACATTTCTTGACAAACTACTAATGCAAAATGGTGTAAAAGAAATGTAACATACAGCTTGTGTAGCTTACTCAGCTAATACCTCTATATGTTTCAAAGTAGTCATTTGGTAGAGATGGCTGACAATGTTCCTGCAGTGTCTGAGGCTTCCAGTGTTTTAGTACTTTCCCAAAAATATATTGTTAAATTAGTGTTGTTCTGTTGCATAATAATACACATCTCATGTATCTCACAGCTCATTCTATCAGCTTATTCTAACAGCTCATTTTGTATTGACGGTACACGCTATGTCCATTCACTATGTCCATTCACTATGTCCATTCACTATGTATTTTCTGTATTTATATTTATTGTTTTATAATCTTTTTGTACACCTGTACCTGTGTATCTGCGCTTTGCTGCTTTGACACCTGAATGTCCCCCCGGGGATTAATAAAGGTTCATCTTATCTTATCATGGTGAAGTAAGACAAACAGGATCATCACAGAGGGGAGACGGGGAATATAAAACATTGATCAACAAAACTGCTTTTTCTCCTCTTCTCTCTCCTCTCCTCTCTCCTCTTCCCTCTCCTCTTCCTTCTCCTCTTCTTTCTCCTCTTCCCTCTCTCCTCTCATCCTCTCTCTCCTCTTCTCTATCCTCTTCCCTCTCCTCTTCTCTCTCCTCTTCTCTCTCCTCTTCCCTCTCTCCTCTCATCCTCTCTCTCCTCTTCTCTATCCTCTTCCCTCTCCTCTTCTCTCTCCTCTTCTCTCTCCTCTTCCCTCTCCTCTCGTCTCCTCTCTCCTCTTCCCTC
>CAKAOH010039908.1:0-27944 GCA_916701665.1 Sebastiscus tertius
TCGAGACACCGGCCGAGGAGGTGGAGTTGCAGCCATCTTCGACTCAAGCCTATTAATAAACCCTAAAACTAAATTAAATTATAACTCATTTGAAAGCCTTGTTCTTAGTCTTTCACACCCAACCTGGAAAACACTACAGCCAATTCTCTTTGTTATAGTGTACCGCGCTCCAGGCCCATATTCTGAATTTCTATCTGAATTCTCAGAGTTTCTATCAAGCCCAGTCCTGAAAACAGATCAAGTCATTATAGTAGGTGATTTTAATATTCATGTAGACATTGATAATGATAGCCTAAGTACTGCGTTTATCTCATTATTAGATTCAATTGGTTTCTTGCAGAACGTGCATAAACCCACTCACCGCTTTAACCACACCCTCGACCTTGTTATGTCATATGGCGTTGAAATTGAACATTTAATTGTTTTTGAACAAAACTCTCTTTTATCAGACCATTATTTAATCACTTTTGAATTCTTATTACTAGACTATACACTATCAGACAAAAGTGTATACACTAGATGTCTATCCAATAGTGTTGTAGCTAAATTTAAGGAAGCATTAAATTCAATACCATGTCTCAATATAACAGGGGGCTCGTATGCTAACTTTAGCCCCACCCAAATTGATCATCTTGTAGATAGTGCTACAGATTCACTGCGAGTCACACTTGATTCTGTTGCCCCTCTAAAAAAGAAGTTAATAAAACAAAGGAAGTCAGCTCCATGGTATAACCCTCAAACACCCAAATTAAAGCAAGCATCGAGGAAACTGGAAAGGATTATGGCGTTCCACCAAACAGGAAGAATCTCATTTAGTCTGTCAAGATAGTCTTAAAACATATAGGAAGGCTCTCTGTGATGCCAGAGCAGCCCATTACTCATCATTAATAGAGAAAAATAAGAACAACCCCAGGTTTCTATTCAGCACTGTAGCCAGGCTGACAGAGAGCCACAGCTCTATTGAGCCATGTATTCCTACAACCCTCAGTAGTAGTGACTTCATGAGTTTCTTTAATGATAAAATACTAACTATTAGAGACAAAATTGGTATCAATTTATCCTCAAACTTAGGAACCTTAGAAACAGCTGTACAACCTGAAATATATTTAGACTGCTTTCCTCCCGTCGGCCTCCACAAACTGACTTCACTGATCTCTTCATCTAAACCATCTACCTGTCTCCTAGACCCCATTCCAACTAGACTGCTTAAAGAAGTTTTACCTTTAGTTAGCACCTCTTTACTGGATATGATCAATGTGTCTTTAATAACAGGCTATGTACCACAGTCCTTTAAAGTAGCTGTAATTAAACCTCTTCTTAAAAAGCCCACTCTTGATCCAGAGGTCCTAGCCAACTATAGACCTTTATCTAACCTTCCCTTTACCTCCAAAATACTTGAGAAAGCAGTTGCCAGTCAGCTGTGTGACTTTCTACAGAACAATCATTTATTTGAAGATTATCAGTCAGGATTTAGAGTGCACCATAGCACAGAGACAGCACTAGTGAAAATTACAAATGACCTCCTAATGACATCAGACAAAGGACTTGTCTCTGTACTTGTCTTGCTAGATCTTAGTGCTGCTTTCAACACCATTGACCATCACATCCAAAGACTGGAACATTTAATTGGCATTAAAGGAACTGCATTAAGTTGGTTTAAGTCCTATTTATCAGATCGATCTCAGTTTGTACATGTTAACGATGAGTCCTCCATGCACGCCAAAGTTAGTCACGGAGTTCCACAGGGTTCTGTACTTGGACCAATTCTATTCACCTTATATATGCTTCCCTTAGGCAATGTTACTAGAAAACACTCCATAAACTTTCATTGTTATGCAGATGATACCCAATTATATCTATCGATCAAGCCAGACGAAACAAACCAGTTAACTAAACTTCAAGCATGCCTTAAGGACATAAAAACCTGGATGACCTGCAATTTTCTGATGTTAAACTCAGACAAAACTGAAGTTATTGTACTTGGCCCTGAACGCCTCCAAAACAAATTATCTAATGATATAGTTACTCTAGATGGCATTGCCCTGGCCTCCAGCGCCACCATCAGGAATCTGGGAGTTATCTTCGATCAGGATATGTCCTTTAACTCCCACATAAAACAAACCTCAAGGACTGCCTTCTTTCATCTATGTAACATTACGAAGATCAGGCACATCCTGTGTCAAAATGATGCAGAAAAATTAGTCCATGCATTTGTTACCTCAAGACTAGATTACTGCAATTCCTTATTATCAGGCTGCTCCAATAAGTCTCTTAAGTCTCTCCAGTTGATCCAGAATGCTGCAGCACGTGTACTGACAAGAACTAGAAAAGGAGATCATATTACTCCTGTATTAGCTTCTCTGCACTGGCCTCCTGTAAAATCAAGAATAGAATTTAAAATCGTCCTCCTCACCTACAAAGCGCTTAACGGTCAGGCCCCATCATATCTTAAAGAGCTCATAGTACCCTATCACCCCACTAGAGCACTGCGCTCCCAGAATGCAGGGTTACTTGAGGTTCCTAGAGTCTCCAAAAGCAGAATTGGAGCCAGAGCCTTCAGCTATCAAGCTCCTCTTCTGTGGAACCAGCTCCCAGTTTCAGTCCGGGAGGCAGACACCCTCCCCACATTTAAGAGTAGGCTAAAGACTTTCCTCTTTGATAACGCTTATAGTTAGGGCTGTCTTTGACCAGCCCCTAGTTAAGCTGCTATAGGCCTAGACTGCCGGAGGACTTCCTATGACACACTGAGCTCCTCTCTCCTTCTGTATATATTCATGTCCCCTTTCATTGTTACTAACTTCATTCCTTCCCTGGTGTCCTTGTGCATCCTTGTCTCGCAGGTAACCGTGGAGCGGGGTCACACCTGGAGCGAGGTTATACCTGGAGCAGGGGTACACTTGGAGCTGGGTTTCACCTGGATCTGGATGTCACCTGGATTGTGGCTGCATCTGCTGCTGCGTCTGCTGCCTGCTTGACACCAACTGCTACCATCATTAATTAATTCCGGCTGTACGAGGGACTACCAAGGCTAACGAGGGACTACCAAGACTAACGAGGGACTACCAACACTTAGTGACAAAGTGGCAGCCTGGAGAATGAGACTTGTCGGTCACTGCCAAAGACATCAAGAACTCCCAGCAAGCATGCTGATGCTGCGGGAACCAGCGCACGGGCATCGATCACAGGGACGTCCCACACCAACATACATGGACGTACTGAGGAGAGATGCTGGACAGTGCTGGCGAGCTAGCCAGATGTATGGTGGACTGAGACAGCTGGAAGCTTCGCTTGAAAGCCTGTCTGAGGACGACCCAATGATATCAATTCCGATTGGTGTGTTATCACTTTTTTACATCCACTTCTATTGGTTTTGTGTTATTAGTCCTACTTGTATTAGTTATTACAGCTGCTGGGCTAATATTGTGGCTCTCTCTATCTATCTATCCCCCCAGCCGGTCTTGGCAGATGGCCTCCCACCCATAGCCCGGTTCTGCTCCAGGTTTCTTCCCACTAATCGGGGAGTTTTTCCTGGCCACAGCGCGCTTGGTGGATCTTGTTGGCCCTTCCCTCGGATCCCTTCACATCAGCCACGCAGTCAGTCAGTAAGACAAACACATCTCAGTCAGATATTCACCTGCTTGAAGAATCGAACGAAAGTAAGATTAATGAAGAACAAATGGGAAATGTAATTTCCCACATCAGAAGCTTTAGATACAGCATGCTTCTAATGACTTTTAAAAAAATAAAAAGACTCTGAGCAAAATGTGAAGAAACCATTTACAATGCTTCCAATCCTTCCACAGCAGAGAAACAGCTGACAGATGTCAGGAACTATTCTAGTGAAAGCCAGCAAGTGAATCAGCTTGAACAAAACAAAGTCTTGTTAGATTTATTCACTACAACATGACAAGACTCCAATATCTCATAATGTGGCTTAAGCTTTCAGCAAAGTTATGGAAATACGGACAGCGCCACTCTGCCATTACTGACCACATTGTGGTCAAAGGGGGTACTGTATACAGTATCATCAAATAAGTAATCAAGATTCAAGCTCTCTGCTCCCATCTCGTGTCTCTAGTTATCAAGTACAGCCCAGATACATCCCCCCCTTTAACCGCCGCGACGTCACCCTGGTAACGTGGCGGCAATCCTGTTCAATGAGACGCGTCCCATTTGTATGTGGCTCTCTACTGCTCCAGCGTGTTAGAGAGTTAAATGAGCACCTTGTCATGGTGCCATCTCTACCTTCCTTGGGTGAGTGCTGTTTTACACCCTGACAGGATGTGTGCCATGGTGCCCCTCCCCCACAAAAAAACACAGGCCCCTATTGTTTTTCTAAAGATTATTATTATTTTCCCGCTGCAAGATTGCATTTTTGAGGCGCTTAGGATACACGAAAACTCCCGAAAATTGGATTAGGCATTAAAACTGGCAAAAATTGCAAAGTTCTGTAGTGATTGGGCTCGGGCGTCGCCAGCAGGCTCCATATCGCCCCCAAATGCAGGCAGGTTTGAGAAAAAGTTACTTCGATCTTCACGAAATTTGAGTAAGTCATTGCTCACATCTGTATCTGTAGCTCACATCTAATATTTTTTAGATTTTTTCAACCAACAGGAAGTCAGCCATCTTGGAATTTCTGTGTAACCTGAAACTAATGTGACGCTAAATTGCGAAGGAATTTTTGATCGCTCGAAACGACATTGATATGGCATGACTGAGAATTTGCAGGATTCGCCATTGAAAGACAAAACTGTTGTAACTCAAATGTGTTTGGTCAAATTTGACCCAAACTTGACGTACTTCATAGCAGTCCAGGCCTGAGGACATCTTAATGGCAATATTGACTCATAGTCATAGCGCCACCTTCTGCAAACAGGAAGTAAGCGTTATGTGACAAGCATCATCCGATTTACATGAAATTTACATTGTGTGATCTACACTTGATAATGAGCAACATAATACATTTCTTACGCGTGTTCTCTAGTGCCACATAGTGGACACAGGAAGCGGTCAAAAATTTGCAATCCATTATTTCCTGTGCCACTCAATCCACGCAGGAAATAACGTCTAACTTGTGAGTGCAGTGTCTGATAGTCACAGAAAATGTAGGGCTGCATCAACCGACGTACCGCAAGCACCCCCGACGCGCCAGAAGGTGCGAGTGCCTGATCATTGCTGCTTGCAGCTTTAATTAGGGCCCGAGCACCGACCACGTCAGGCCAGCGAAGGCCCTATTGAAACTGTGAGGATTATTCTTTTTCGTGCAAATTAATCGCCTTTTTGAGGCCTTTGCCATGCTCAAAAAGTTGTTAAACTTGGCAAACTTATCAGACACTGTGAAAAATTTGATATTTTAAAGGGTTCGGGCTTGGATGTTGCAAAATGGCTCGCTAGCGCCCCCCAGAAAGTTGGAAAAATGTAGCCCCTTGCTCCGGTTTCACCTACATATATAAAATTTGGCAAACAGATGTAACATGTGGAGACGCACAAAAAAGCCTCTTGGAGGTATTCCCAAAACTCAACAGGAAGTCAGCCATTTTGAATTGAATGTGCAATTTTTGCCCATTTTTTGCGATTTATAGGCCGTGTACTCGACCGTGGCGTGGCGCCCATTTTGAGCCATTCGCCATGAAACAGGAAGTTGTTGTAACTCCACTGCACATAGTCCGATCTGCCCCAAATTTCTCAGGCATGATAAGGGTCCAGTCTTGAGGACATCTACATGTCCATATTGAGTCAGTCACTTGCCAGTAGTGCCCCCTACTGGCAAGTTGAAATGACATGTTTTCTATTTTAATGTACTCCTCCTATCACGTTGACCAGATCCACCTCAAATGTGGTCAGAAAAGCCTAAAGACCTTGATGATGCATTATTGTGAAGACTGTGAGTTTTCGTTGAATGGCATTGCCGTGAAATGGGGCCATTTGGCGTGATTTGCCATGAAACAGGAACTTGTTGTAACTTCAGCATACTTTGTCAAATCTGCTCCAAATTTCTCAGCTATGATGGTGGTCCAGGCCTGAGGTCATTTTCATGTCAATATAGACTCATAGCCCCGCCCCCTTTCATAACTCATGAACCGTTTGTCGTAGAGTCTTATGGCAGGCATCACTGCGGTTGTCAGAGTTCCGGTTTCATTGTGCCTGGCTGCATCAGTCGGCGTCCCGCCAGTACCCCCGACACGCGGGAAGGGGTGAGGGCCCGTTCATCACTGCTCGCAGCTTTAATTTTCAATAGGGATTCAAAACGGATTGCTGACCCTGAAAGAACTCAACAGGAGCTACGACTCTTACCACATAAAAGTTTATTCAAGTGTGCTATTAGTATACTTATTTTAAAGTATACTTTTAGTCTACTTTGTATGTACTTATCAGAGATATACTTAGGTAACCGTAAGATTATTATACAGACAAGTATACAGAAAAGTCTAAGTATACTTGGCTTATACTTGTACATACTCTTTTGATCGGGATATACTTAAGAAAAGTATAATTAAGTATTCTTGCCTTATAGGCCTACAGAGAGGTATATACTTGACTTGCAGTTGTGCTTACTTTTTGATTAAAGTAGCTTATTAAAGTATGTGAGAGTTTGTAAACAAATATTTTGATATGAATTTATTTAAATTCATCATGAATTTTCTACATTTTTGGATTCTCCGTTCACCATGGAGGCATGTGAGAAAGATGTATACAATATATACTGTATACATATACAGTATAGGGATCTATAGAGGAGAATATATTGAAAAACAACCAGCTTTTCATGCTAGTTGGACAAAACCAGTGGTGGAAAGTAAATAAGAGTAAATTTACTCAAGCACTGTAATTCAGTATAATTTTGAGGTACTTTACTTATTATTTACATTTTATGTTACTTTCTTCTTCTTCTATTCAAATATTGTACTTTTTTACTTCTATATTTATTCGATACCCTTAGCTACTAGTTACTTAGTACAGTAGTTACAGCTTCTGATTAATAATACAAAATATAATCCACAAATAAACCATAATATATTATCATTGATACGTTACATTTATTTAGCTGATACTTTTACCCAAAGCGACTTACATTAAGTGCATTCAACCATTTGGGTACAACCCCAAAAAGTGCAAGAATCATGCAAATACATCAACTTCATCAAATATGCTGAACTACTTCAAGTGTTCGTTTTAGAAATGGTAGGAGATGCAGAAAGCGTTTTTTAATTAACATATCATTAACCAACAGTCTCACTGCAGTTCGTGAAATAGTTGCAAAATTGATTCGTGTTCATTGACACGAATTTCACATTTTTTTCGTGATGCTCAGCACGACTTTCAACAATGTATTTTTCGTGCTTTTTCCTACCAATTTCCAGCAACACGTCATGCACGTGTTAATTTCCTCTTCAGTCTTTTCAAAATAAAACTACTTAATTAGGTTTAGGAATAGATTGACTTGGTTAAGATTAAGCAACAAAACTACTTAGTTAGCTTGAGGAAGAGATCGTGGTTTTGGCTAAAATAACTCCAGAAGTGCCATAACCTAAGTGACAAATAAATCAACTTTGAATTGTAGTTTCACACATGAAACCAATGCCGGTCTCCTGGGTGAAAGCCCTGTGTTCTTCTCCACCCACCCTGACCTCCTTTGTATGCTGCGTTCGCCACTTGGTATACTTTCTGGTTCACAATTACATGGATTACATACGAATTGATTTCTTGCTGACCATCCCGAAAAAAAATTAGAAATTTGTGTACAAGAATCAATAAATTTCGTGACTACTTCACAAACTGCTGTGCAACTGGGTTGCATAACCATATAACCAATATTAAGCTATTTTCTCACAGATCCACGGCATGACAGTTTCACACGACAGGTCATTCCACTGAGCGGTTTCAGCTCTGATATGTGCACAGTCCTCTTCACCGAACTGTGGACTTCCGCCACCATTATCCGGCTGGTTCTTCTACCAGTTCCTAACAGGTTAATGAACAAAGAATCATGATACTGTAAATCTTTGACACAAATACAATTCCTCAGTGGCACATAAGGCTCTCTAAGTTGATACTAGTAGATGTCTGTCATATCTGCAGTGAATTTTTGGTCTAAGAATGCAGGACTGCGCTTTGTAACACAAGCTGTAACACTGCAACATACTCAAAGGGAAAAAACAACCAAATGACAAGTACGTTATTATTGAAAAAAGATTAAAGACCTCTTTTTATGTCGTTTCTGCTTCAGTGTGAAAGTTAAAATTAGGTGGTGAAGAAGTGCCTGCTAACCATTTGTTTTAACACCAGTTCACCCGAATGACAAAAAAGTTTCTCACTGTCCTCTAGTGGTATTAAGACATGCAGATGTGTTTTTCCCCAGTTGACAGTCACCATTGAAGTAAACTGCATGCTGCACAAATAGCAACAATGCTGCCACAGCTACTAGTGAAGCATTAGAGCTGTTTCTATAGTTACATAAACAGGCAATTCCTCATGATAATTTTACTTACATGAATATAACTTTGCGGACTAATTGTTCTGTTTCTGGCTTATCAATGGTTTCAAATTATCACTTCCCAGAAATAAATTACTTTTCCACTGAGGAAAACAGGGTTTCATTAAAAAAAACATTACTGAGGAAAATTAATCTGAAAATTGTGTATATTTTCTTTAGTTATTCTTATAGTTATTATCTGAGAGCTGCAGTTTTAGATACGTTAAAAGTTCAGCATTGGAAGAAACCGCTTGAGTTGAGTCATAGTTTATGATCTATAATAAATCTATCTATATATATTTAAATACATCATAGTAACATAAAATGATGGCTGCATATGTCTATGTTAAATATCAAAGTAAAGGCTTACTTCAGAATCAGTGGAGTTCAATCGATCCATGTCCAGTTCCCCTCCACATCTTTGTCATTAAAATGTCATGCTATTTATATGCCTTCCCATGAGATCTGGTTGGGCTAAAGGTAAAGACTACCTGTGCTTTGTATTTAGCCATATTCTGGTAAATATAATTATTTGGATCATACAGACGTACTGCAGAGAGGCGGATTGTCCCACAGTAGTTTTTTCACATTGAAACTGGATCATTAATGGATTCCATTCATATGCTAGGAATTCAAGCTGACTACAGCAAGCTACAAAACTTTTTTCAAGTCACCTTTCCTGTCTAGGGGGCGGCTGTAAGTCAGTGGGTAGAGAGGTCATCCTCGAACCGCAAGGTTAGCGGTTCTATCCCCGGCTCCTACTGTCTGCATGTTGTAGTGTCAACAAGTTTCTCCCTGGGCGCTTTACAGCAGCTCATTGCTCCTACAATTCTTAGGATAGGTTAAATGCAGAGGTCAAATTTCATGTATGTACGTGATTGTATATGATGAATGTAATAAAGCTTAAGTCTACTCATGGTGAGTGCTTGATATGCAATAGATTATGTAGCTATGTTATTTAAGGACCAAGGAAAAATAAAAAAACACAAAGTAAGGAGAAACAGCTCTCAGTGAACCTGACAGGAAAATATGTATGTAAGGAATGCAGTGCCACCATTAATTCTTGTAGTGCAATAAGGACACAAGAAAACCAGAAGATGGTGAAAATAAAATGTTTGTCTGTTTTCTTTCAGTCCCTCTTTCTGTCTGACAAACAGCAGCCTGCAGCCAAGATGAAGCTCTGTGCAAGTTGTGTTTGCACAGACACTGTTAGTGGCGTTGGACGGGAGGTCACGTGACAGGAAAAGTGGCAAACATCAAGATGGTATACTTCCTGAAAGAGGCAGAGAGAGAAAGATAAAATGCAAGGCCGTTTAATCTCAAACAATTGTTTTCCTCTCATTTCTTTCTCACTCTTGATATTTAAAAAACAAATGTTTGTCTTTAGACAGAATTGTAGAGCTAGATTTTGTCACATTTTTTGTTCTTTATCCTCACTTGTTTTCTTTGTTTACAAGTAATTCTTTTTTTGTTTCTTGCTGTGATTAAATCATTTCTGATAACAGTGAAATCCTGTTCCTGCCATGATGCGGGACCTCTTCTATCAATTTCATTTTTTTCATGATTATCTGTGTTTGGCCAAAACATGTCAAATGACGCTCCAATGTTACCAATCAATAACCTGCAGAATACATATATGGTCCAATGATGAATGCCAAATGTCGTCTCCACCACTGTATTGTACGTGATGAACTGGCAGGAATAGTGAATGAAGAGCCGGCTTGGCTGTCGAGGAGGATTAGGTAGGGCCAGAGTTAATAGCAAGCAAAACACCAGGTAAAAGAGAACACAGATGAACTGGCAGGGTGGAGAGGACTGAGCAGTGGTTTTGAGGAGATCTTGATTATGGTGATAATATGGTGTGGCTCCGAGGCAGACAGGTTACCATGAAACATAATGTTAACGGAGCAGATGTAACAGTACCCCATCTGGCGTCTGACCTGGCTTGTCAGGATGTGCGCGTGGAACTCACGAATGAGGGAGGGATCCAGAATCTGCCGACGGGGCACCCAGCAGTGCACCTCAGCCCTGTAACCCTCCCTATCCACCAAATACTGCAAGCGGTGGTGGATGTCGAACAGTTTAGGCAGGGTGGTCATCTATCATCTGGGGTGGGGGGAGGTGCTGCAGCAGGAAAGGAAAGGGAACTGGAGCAGACAGGTTTAATCAGGGACACATGAAAGGTTGGCTGAATCCTGAGAGAGGCAGGACGTTTTAGTCGCACAGCAGAGGGATTGATGATACTTTCAATTTCAAAGGGACCAATGAACCGGGGGGCAAGTTTCTTAGACTCCATTTTGAGGGGGAGGTCTTTAGAAGACATCAGCCATACCATCTGGCCTGGGGTGTAGATAGGAGCTGAGATATGGCGATGATTGGCTTGTAACTGTGGCCTGGTGGATGCTCGAAGAAGGGCAGCATGGGCCTTTTTCCAAGTCCGATGACAACGGCGCAGGTGGTCCTGAATGGAGGGAACTGCAACCTTGACTTCCTGAAAGTCACCAAAAGCACATTTGAATGGTGACATACCCAAAGAAGCGTTGAGGAGTGTGTTGTGGGTGTATTCCACCCAGGGTAGTTAGGCAATCCAGGTTCAGGGATTTGCTGTATCACACAGCGAAGGGCAGTCTCCATTTCCTGGTTGGCTTGCTCGGTCTGGCCTTTAGACTTGGGATGATATCCAGAGGACAGACTGACATTAATATCAAGGGCAGAACAGAAATAACTCCATACCTAAGATAAGATAAGATGAGATATTCCTTTATTAGTACCGCAGTGGGGACATGTGCAGTGTACAGCAGCAAAGGGGACAGTGCAGAAAACAAGAAGCATCAGCTAACACAGTAAAAAAGAGCTAAACAAAGTGAACCATTTAAATAGAAGGAAATATAAAAATAGGAGCAGAATATACAGTAATGACAATAAACAGACTATTAATCATAACTATAGAATTATATATGTGGTGTTACGATGAGATGGCTTGTGAAGCAGTGTCTCCTGTCCAATCTTCTCTTTTGTTGTCGGCTGTGGCTCAGAGTGTAGACAGGTCGTCCACCAATCGGAAGGTCGGTGGTTCGATCGACGTGTGTGTGAATGGGTGAATACTGACATGTAGTGTAAAGTGCTTTGAGTGGTCGGAAGACTAGAAAAGCGCTGTATAAATGCAAGTCCATTAACCATTAACAATATTGCACAAGTGGAAAATGATATTGCACAGTGAGAATAAAATGATACCTGGAATGTGAACTGTGGTCCTCAGTCAGAAACAAAGTCACTGGGCATGACAACACATGATATACTGGCAGGTCTGCTGTCTCCCTGGAGGATGGAAGTTTGGGGAGAGGTACAAAGTGAGCTGCCTTGTAAAATCTATCAATGATTGTGAGTATGATTGTGTTACCTTTAGATGGGGGAGTCCAGTGACAAAGTCCAGAGTCATGTGTGACCAGGGACGGCTGGGTGTGGGGAGAGGGAGAAGCAAGCCAGAAGTTGGTTTAGTGGATGTCTTGTTTTGTGCTCACAGACTGAGCAGGTTGAGAGAAACTTCCGGACATCTTTCTCCATAGAGGGCCACCAGAAGCACTGGAGTCCGGTTCACACAAGGGTGACATGTCAGATGGGTGGAATGGGCCCACTGGGGAACATCAGAACGCGCAGAGTTTAGGGACAAACAAGGTGTTACTAGGACCATTACGTGGGTCAGGTTGGTCTGGCTGGGCTAGATGGACATCGGCTTCAATCTCCCAAGAGTTGGTGGTAATGATGCAGGTGTGTGGCAAGATGGTATCTGGCTCAGAGCTGGAGTTGTCAGCAGAAAATTGTCAGGAAAGGGCGTCGGGCTTGATATTCCTGGAACCAGGGCAGTAAGTGAGTGTGAAATTGAAGCGACCAAAAAACAAGGCCCACCGGGGTTGCCGGGAGTTCAGATGTTTGGCGGTCTGGATGTAAGAAAGGTTTTTGTGATCTGTCCACACGACCACACGTGAAGTGGTGCTTGAGCTCCAGGAATGCTGACTCCACCTCGGGGGTCTAGTAGAATGAAGTGGAGGTAGAGGTGAGAGGTGCTGCCAGACGGCTGTAGTTTTGAATAAACCCCCTGTAGAAATTGGCAAACCCCAGAAAGCGCTGCAGCTGTTTTCAGTTGGTGTGGGCTGGCCACTCTGTGACTGTGGAGAACTTGGAGGGATCCATTTGCACTTGCCCCTGTGCAACATACCCCAAAAAAGACACAGATGAAGCATGAAATTCACACTTTTCAGCTTTACTAAAAAGCTTGTTCTCCAACAGCCATTGGAGAACTTGACGTACATGCTGCTGGTGCACTTCAGGGTCTTTGGAGAAGATCAAGATATCATCCAAATAGACAAAAACAAAATGTCATCACATCCCTTAACACATCATTCACCAGATTCTGAAACACATAAGGGGCATTAGTAAGTCAGTAGTAATATCCTACATATTCAGGAATTCTGGTACATTTTATTAACATCAAAATAAAAGGTTATTGTACCAGTGGTCCCCGGGGACCTCCGCGCCGCCGGCACGCTGCTTTTGCCAGACAACAGCGGGGTACAGAGCTCCAGAGAGCCAGGGAGGACAAAGGACAGGCGGGCGGGCGGGTGTCAGCTCAGCTCAAAGCAGCGGAACAAAAACACCGACACATCTCCAACAGTACGATAATAAAAGTCTACATACAGTAGAGCACAGAGGCTGTTTCCATGCTGACAAACGCCCGTGTCTGCCTGTTTATTCACCTGAGGGGCGCGGTGATCCCAGCTAGACACCAGATGAGTAGGTGGTCCTTAATGTGGCCCAGGATGCATTCACTAAACACTGCTAAAAGAATGTGGTCATATGTGGCCCAGACCACCTCTGAATGTGGTCTGAAAGATCCCATCTCAATGCGTCCTCAATGCGTCTTGAGTGTGTTCACATCTGTACTTAGAGCTGTTCACTTGTGACCCGATCACTGAGGATGCATGTTAATACCAGGTGTGAACAGGGCCTAAGTGGCCCAGTGGAGTGTTGAATGCCGTTTTCCACTTGTCCCCCTCTCTGTTGCGGACAAGATGATTTGGTAAAGACTATTGGCTGTGCTCCGGCCATGTGAACGGTGCTTGTTATTCCATCAAGAGATCTCAACATGGCTGCCGGGTCACAAACTTTCTCATTTTACAGCTAAACCATGGACTACAAGATGAGGCAAGATGGAGAGAAATAGGCATTAAAGTAACAGAATATTGATTCATATTTGATCAGCACTGCCTAGTTTGACCATTTGGTCGGAGTTGGTGAGTGATTGACAGCCAACTCTCATAGACAGCAGATGGACGGCAGACCTGAGATCAGCTCTTACTGCTTGTTTTCCTCTGGTCTGTGAAATCTTGCAGATGCCGTTAGGAGTACCGGAGGACAGCAGAGGACACAGAGGAACATGATTTTTTTCAGGTTACCTGTTTCATGTACTACTGTCAGGATATAGTGACCGTTTTCTTATTTGCCTCAATCTCGCCTACTTCAGCTTTAAGTGCTTGAAATGTAATAATAAGGGAAGGAACAAACACATACAGGGAAACATGGCTTAGAGACAATTAAAGTGGTGAGAAAGAGAGTTTTTAAAAAATATAGGCGACACAGCTCCTCATCTGCCTGCTCCACTTCATTTGAGTCATCATCTCCACTGACCCCACTTGTTGGGTTGAGAGCCTGCTACGTGATGGAGGCGTGCTAGGTTTTAATCCCACATTTGTAAGCAGGCAGGCAGTCAGGCAGGCAGTCAGGAGATTAGCGCCTGTCATCTGACTGCCCTGGCCGGCCAGGGAGAGGGATTAAACTGAAAAAAATGCACCATTTCCTAGTAAACACCAAGACAGAGGGGTCGCTTAGTCTCTTAGCAGAAAAAGTGTTTTATAATAAGACGAGTACTGAGTGAAGATACCTTTATTTATTCTATTTCTTTAGGGAAGGAAGGACAGCGTTTCTATACATTCATCTATACTATACTAAAAAAAGTAAGGACTCTCTGTCTGCCTGTCCGTCTGTCCCTCTGTGTGCTGTTCCCATATCTCCAGAACCATTCATGCCATCAACTTCACACTTGGTGGATGTATTGCTGGTGACCCAAGGATGTGCATTGTCGAATTTGGTGCAATTTGGACACATGACATGTTCAATATGAATCAACTTTGAATAAATAAGCACGCAACACTCTGTGCAGCAGCGGGGGAGGGCTCCAGGGCTCTGCAGACTGAGACAAGCATAATGTTTTGGGGCAGACCACGTTCCGACAACGTGGGAACGAGCCCCTGACAAGCAGCAATCCCCGGAGTCTAACGTCAGCCAAGCAATCGTTCTGAATGGCCATTTGAATGTCCTCATTGACTGACGTTCACTTTACAACCAAACTCTTCTTCACTTCCCTGGAGTCAACACGAGCGGATAGCCAACAGGAATTGAACCAGACTGTATTTCACTGGTGTGACCATGAGAAAGCCACGATTTGTGTGTTTTTCCCCTATGAGCAAGACTGTATTTCCCTGGTAAAATACTTGACTTATACCACTACTGTAATAACGTTAGCGGCAGCAAAATACCTCTGCTAATTAAATCCATGCTCTTCTTTATGTAACGTGAAGGCTTGTTGTGTGGTGGTGGATCACTCTTTAAGAGAATAAACATGCAGGATGGAGATGGATACGTTTTTAAGCAGCCACTTTACTGTTCTTCCCATTTCATCAGTTTCACAACAACAACAACACTTCCTTGTTCCTAACTCACATATCCCAGAACTAACCAATCAGAGGCCAGAAGGACCTGGACTAAGGTAAATGTCAGGAAGATTCAAGATATTATTAGAACTATTTCAAAGATGCTGCCGTAAATATTTGAACATGTAAATATGTAAATAATAATCTTGTAAACAGAAATTTGTAAATAATAAACGGTGTAAACATTGTAGATATAGTTTTAGTAACTTAACTCAAATATATGAACTTCTAAACCTTGCATATATAACGGCAGTGGTTATGTCAAAGCAAGCAACTAATACGTCTATTTGGAAATTAACTCTGCTGAGTGTATTTCATCGATGTTTCTGAGTAACAGCGACCTGGGCGTGTTTTTCGTGGGCTGATTTAGTGATTCAGGCAAACAGTGTCTAGATTTACTTTTCACCCTCTCTAACTGGGAATGTTGGTATTGACAGTGGTAGAAGAAGTAGGCCGATTAACTATTAATGGTAAAACTGTTATTACAGCACAGTAAAAGTCCTGCATTCAAAAGTTTACTTTAAGTGAAGAGTGACAGAGAGGCATTATCAGCACAATGTACTTGTAAGTCTGTTCAAGATTGAGCTTTCATTTCTAATATGATGCTGAATAATGATGCATCATATTTTAATTGTTTTATTTTGTGAGTCAAATCTGAATCTGCAACATAACCAGTAAACATTTCTCTGTCAGGTAAATGTAGTACTACAATGTTTTCCTCTTAAGTAGAAGTACACAGTACATTGCATATTTTTGAAAGGCTTTAGGGGCCTTTTGGAAGTTATTTTGGGGTACAATGAGTGAGAATAGTAACATTATTCAATATTTTTCTATCTAAACATCCTAATAAATCTATAGCTCTTTGGGGCCCTTTTAATTGGGACCCTAGGCCGTTGCCTACCTTGTTGCCGAATGGTAAAGTCTGCCCCTGGCCACAGGCCAAGTATTTGGTCCGTTCGGAACAGGCATGTTTTGAACAGGCACTGCACTAGTACATATTAAATCTACAAGCTTAGATGGCTTAATCTAAGCAAAGGCAAAGTCATTTGTTATTGATTTAGATAAATTCAAGATGTTACAAATTATGTTATAATGTTCAAATCAACACAAAATGCCTAATTTGTAGTTTGCTGTTCATGCACTTCCTCTATTTATTGGTTGTGTATGTGCTGTTCAATGTGTTCATGGAACAACATGTGGGCATTGCTCTGAACAGTCACACAGCTAACTCTGGTCATGAGATCAGGATTATTAAAAAGACCATACTACTATTGTTTGTTGTTGTTGCATAATTTAGCTCTTAAACTAAAATCATGTATGATTTATATAAATGCCAACCATTTTTGACAGCACATGAAACAATTTTATATTGATGTCCTACATTCCAAGTAGCCAATGGTTTCCACTGATTTTAATGACACTTTCAGAGGCTCCTGACGTAAGATATTGTTAACCTTTACTTTGGTGAATACCTGGTATCTGGGCTGAATTCTAATGCATGAAATGTGCAAATTTACATATGCTATTCCATACCCATGTTTGCTTATTCCAGACAGCATAGCTTGTCAATGTAGTGCTTTGGCATCTGACAACTGGTTCTTGTTGTTGGAGCATTTCTGAAGAACACTTTTTGGAAACTGCAAAACGTGCTCTGTAGGATTACGACCTAAAGTTGCTTCGATGATTTTTGACCACTAGAGGGCAGAAAGTGTTGAAAACAAAAAGCCGACTAACATGTTAGCAAACATCGGGCTACTCCAGCAAATATGGAGCACCATTAGCATGAGCATTTGGACTCATGTTACTGTACACATGATCCAATGTTCACTCTCCTTTTAGCTGTGCATTGTTCACGACAAACAGAGGGTCTGCCCCTGCAGGGTGTCAAATTACTAAAATCTATTTTCACGAGGACTTCAAGTTCGCTGATGGAGTAGTTAGACGCATAGTGAAACCTTGTTCCCATGTATATCGCAATTTACCCACCCAATAACTCCACAACTTAACACTTAGAAGTGAAAGAGATATGTGTGGGAAAAGAAACACCAAAGGTCAAAAAAGAAAAGAAAACATGCCAAGAACTCAAGATAAACGTGACTCTGCAGCGAAAGCTAGCAATATCGAAGTAAAGCATGCTAATATTAGCACTCGAAGTGAAACTACTGAAGCCCAGAGGAGCCCCGGAATGAGCGTAGAATCCAAAGACATAATTAGAGCTATAAAAGGAGCTAAAAACGGATCTCAAGGGGGACAATGACTGCCTGAGACAGGAAATAAATCACCTGGCAAGAACTAAATTGCAAACTTGACAAACTGGCGACAGAGATGCAGAGTCTGTCCGACCGAGTCGGTGAAGCAGACAGCAAAGAGTCCTGCAGGAAGAATTAACGGACTTAGAGTTCCGGTCTAGGAAAAACAACATGCACATCTTTGGTATGGCAGAGGGAGAGGAGAGAAACTCGGTACCACAATTCATTGAGAAACTCCTCAGAAACTCCTGAGCTGCCATTACCACAAGAGATTGATCTAAAAATACAACGAGCTCATCGGTCCCTGGCAAACAAACCTCAACCTCAAGCCCCACGAGACCAACCATTATCAATTTCCAGGAGTTTACAACCAAGGAGATAGTACTGAGAGAAGCTTGGAAGAGGGGGGAAATTCAACTGGGCAACAGAACTCTCCACTTTGACCATGATTATGCAGCTGAGATAGTGAAGAAGTGCAGGGAATACATTAGGATAAAGAAAGCCCTAAAGAAAAATGGAATTTGCTTACAAACACCATACACAAAGATGCGGATCCACTGGGATACGGGGGTCTGAAACATATAGTGCACAGGAGACGCAGTGGGAGTTGAAGAGATGCAGATTCCCTGTTGAAGAGCCGGAGATAGTTGAGGGAGAGAGCAGCCTGGAAACACGGCTTCGTGAGCTGTTGGGATGGCAGCAGGATGCGGGCCGCCGCCCAGAGAGCAAGGGATAAACTCCAGGAGTTCCAGAGGGGACGTGCCGAGCAAACATCAACGTGGATTTAAACTACACAGTCTGGTACGACTGTCAAAATACGGTGACTCTGAATCGACTAAGATAATTTTGTTTTTTTACACTTTTTATGTAGGTATTATATAGGTAGCTTCACCCTCGACCCACCAACAGGGTCACATGGGAGGAGGTGCAGGAGCCTCCACCCCGTATAGAGGTTTGTTCACATTTGTGTTCTTTAGTTATTGTTCACTTTTTGTTTTTGGGGGCTAGTAGATAATTTATTACTTGGAATATGTATGACAGGGTCAAATAACTTGGAAATGTCTTCCTTAAACGTGAGTGGCCTGAGTAACCCAGTCAAGAGGAGTAAAGTGCTAGTAACAATGAAAAAGGATAATACACGTTATATTTTTACAGGAGACACACACGACAAGCTGAAAAGGTTTGGGTACCTAAACTCTTATTTCAGTTCTTGTAAAAATAGTTGAAAAAGAGGAGTGGCCACTATGATTTCCAACTCTCTTAACTTTGAACTAATTAAGGAAAATGGTCACATTGGTCACATTTGCAAATATATATGCTCCTCTGGAGAGTGATACAAAATTCTTTAAATTCCTATTTGATTTGAGCCAAGTAAACCCAACCATCGTATGGGACTTGTGTGACAGGGTCAAAAATGCCTTGTGCATGCTGCATGTTTTGTGGTTGTTTTGTATTCTATTTTGCATGTTTTAAACCTGCATGTTGTTTCCTGAGGTGTTGTGTTGTAGGTGCACCTACCTTTTAATTGTTTAGGTTGCTTTTAATATGTGAATTGAAGTGTGTTTTTATTTGAGATGTCTGATGAACTGGAGCTATGACCCTTGGACAGCCACACCTCCAATCAAGGAAACTGATTACAGGAGGAGCGACAGGTGTAGCAAAGCCTCATGCAATTAACGAGATGCAACACAGACGGAGAGGAGAAAAGGAGAGAGCGGCTCGCAGCAGAAGGGGTTCTTCATTCATAGAAACAGTCCAGGGATGGCGGTGCAGCAGAACAGCTCTCCTGACGACTACTACCTACCAGCCCAGTGACCAGCGAGTGCGGTGTGACTACATGCAGCAGACCGTGTCCGCCAACGCAGTTTCATTCAGACCTGGGTCGGCAGTTGGTCTCTTGCCACCCAGGGAAATCGTAAGTACCCTTTGGTACATTTAAGTGGCAGACACACTGAGACAGGTCAGGAATGCTCATAGCTGGAGTTGGTGATAGCCTAGCAGTGGGGAACACACTACTGGTCCTGGTGTCTCTGTTGTTTCACAGTTTCGGACGGGGCTGGCGAGACGGCCGAGACGGGCAGACGGCATGGTAGGAGTATGGGAGGAGCCAAGACGCGGAGGAGCCACTGGATTGGACTGGATTAAAGAGCTGAGTTGGACTGGACTGGACCGCTGGATTAGACTGGATTAGACTGGATCGCTGGATTGGACTGGGACAGGGTTTATAAAAGGCCGACAAACAGGATAACATCAGATGAAGTTTACAAATTATAGAACAGGCGAATAAACAATATAAACTTTTGCAAATTATATTATTACCTAACTCAAGAACCCAAACTCCACATTTCCAAACCTTATGAAAATACTTGATGACTACGGTCTGATGTCGGGTTATAAATTGAAGATGACAAAAACACAGGTACTCTCTCCTAACTACACACAAAGCAGGGGAATCAGGCAGAAATATAAATTGAAGTGGGAAGCAAAATCAATAAAATACCTGGGAGTGCTAATCACTCAGGATTTGAACAAAGTACATGAAACAAACTACAATATAATAAATACTAGGATACAGAAGGATGTGACAAGATGGTCAACACTAGTACTGGACTTTATTTCAAGAATTGAGGTGTTGAAAAGGAATGTGCACATTTAAGACACACCAAATTGACAAAGAAAATGGAGGCCTTCCATCTGCCTTGGAGGGCCTGCTACATCGTCATCCTGGGTCGGTGATGGTCCTGGACAGGGAGACAAATAGGGTTTAAGGCGATTGAAATGTACCACCATCTCTGATCCCTCACCTACTGGTGCCACACAATACAACACTTCTATGACCCTCTCTACAATCTTATAGGGGCCCTTAAAGTGCCTTAAAGCTGGGGACACAATCCTCTTTTCCTAGTCTTGTTTAAAATCCACACCAGCTCCCCTCAAAGTAATACTGAAAGTTCACTCAGAGATCAAAATTGGTCTTCTGTTGACTAGAAGCTTTAGCCTGATGTGTCTTCACTGCCTCCACAACAGTGGACAGCGTCTCGACCAGTGGAGGCTGGTCCATAGAGGAAGAGGAGGTTGCTCCTCTATTTTTGAGAGGCAAGAGGGAGACCAAAATATAAAAAAGAGTAATTGGCTAAAATAAATCATTACCAAGTCTCAGTATCATTTATACAATATTTTTCTCTTTGGAAAAAAATCCATTATTTAAAGTGACATCTGCAGATTTGTAAATGATATATAGACTATTGGAAGAAGGTCTGGATTCTTCCCAATAAATACATAATAGTGAATGAGGTTAAGGAAGTGTCCTTCAAAATGATTCATGAATATTACCCTGTCAATCACTACATGCAGAAATTAAAAAAGACACAAAGACCTTTGCAGATTTGTCATTGATCATATCTTTAAAGACATTATTATGGGAAATGTGGTGTTCGGTTCCTTCGAACACCCCAAAACAATATTTCCTTATAATAAAATTTAAATGTTTTCTTTTAATCATTTATTCATAAGTATAAATTTAACAACAAATAACTTATTTTGTTGTTTACTTGAAGGATGTTGAGCTATATGTGAAACCACTTTCTAATTTGACCAAGAAAAAGCCTATTAAGATACTCAATAGGCCAATGTGTAGGTTTTAATATTTTGTTTAGTGTGATATACCCCTGTCTCATTTGTTATTGTTATACTAAACATGAATTGTGTTATTTTGTTTAATATGGAAAGAAAGTAGAGATAATTAGCCAACTAGTGTAAAATAACATGGTTGGGTTTTCTCCTGTCCTCCCCAATTTTTTGAGTCACCAGCCGCCACTGGTCTCGACTAAATGACTGACATACGCGCTAACTGAAGGAAATGCCCCTCCAACCCCGACATCCATCATTATGTCCATGGGGAAGACCATCTCCCGTCCAAACAACACTTTATATGGGGAAAAACCCATACTAGCATGTACGCTGCTGTGATGTGCCATCATTACATACGGTAACAAGTTAGACTGATTTTCTTCCACAAACAGTGACAGCATAGACAGCAATGCATGACATTGCTCAATGGCGGGGATATTCTTGTGTTGTGAATATTTAGAAGTTGACATAATTCTTTAAACAAAGTAGACTCAAAAGACCACCACTGATCAGAATGAATGCTATGTGGGGTCCCAAACCTGTAAACCCACTCCTCTACTAAAATCTTAGCAATGGTTTAGGCCCCCTGGTTGGGCAGGGAGAATGCTTCGGTCTACTTTGGGAGGCACAATATGCACATTGCCTACACCACTGTTTCACATCAGCAGACCACCCCAGCAATTAAAGCGATCCTTCACCTTTCCCTGCAACTTCTGTATCCCTAAATGGCCGCATATAGGAGAATCATGCAACTGAGCCAAAACTTTAGGAATCAGAGCCTGGGGGAGGACAACCTGCACCTGAGATGTGGCATCTGAATTCGTAGGAGGTACCATCACCAAATGTAGATCCCTCAGCTGCAATTG
The DNA here is from genome assembly GCA_916701665.1 of Sebastiscus tertius. Lineage (NCBI taxonomy): Eukaryota > Metazoa > Chordata > Actinopteri > Perciformes > Sebastidae > Sebastiscus > Sebastiscus tertius. The sequence continues at coordinate 21,986 of CAKAOH010039908.1, forward strand.
CGACCACACTGGAACATACTATTGTAGGGCTGAATCTTCAGGAAGGTCCAGCCCCCTCCTTTTATGGTGAATAAATTGCTCTAATTCCACATCCTCAATCTGGGCCTTTGTTGTTTCATCATCAAAACCTTCCTGACCTGCCCACAACCTGGATCTCTCCTCCTGCACAGCAAAGACACTTGAACCACTACAGGACTGCCCCACAGTGGGAACTCCTGTCTGACTCTCCCCTGGAGCTTTACCAACAAAGGCAGGTAGTCTCGAGAGGGCGTCTGCATTGGTATGTGCTTTTCCTGGCCTGTGAATGATCTTGTATTGGAAGGTAGCCAACTGCTCCACACACCTAGCTATCTGTCCCTCCAAGCCCAGAAAGATGGTAGCCACCATCCAACAAATACTGCTTAAAATATTTCGTAAACGACAGCATTGTTAGAGCTCTACTCGCATATGCTACAACATATTCGACACCATTACCCTCCTGCGACAAGACTGCACCAATGCCTCCATCGCTGGCATCTGTATCCAAAATGAAAGGCTTTGTAAGGCCTGGATAGGCCAACACTGGAGCAGATATTAACCATGCCTTCAGCTGCTCAAAAGCATTCTGGCAAGCTTCAGACCACTTAAAACGCCTGCCTTTCTCAGTCAACTGGTGTAAGGGGCGTGCCATCTCTGCAAACCCTTTCTTAAAATATTGGTAGTAAGATGCTAGACCTACAAAACTTTGCACTTCTGTTTGATTTTTAGGTACTGGCCACTCTTTCACTACCTGCTCTTTAGCTGGATCTGCTCTCACCCCTTCTGCTAAAATGATATGGCCAAGGTATTGCACCTGAGAAGAACACTAGATGCACTTAGAGGGCTTGACGTTGAGGTTGGTCTGGTGAAACTTAAGCAACATTTCATCTAGACGTGACAAATACGCCAAGAATGTGCGGCCAAACACAATATCATCAAGCTAAACCAAACAAGTTGTCCACTGCAAGTCGGCAAAAACCATATCCATGAGCCTCTGAAATGTGCTTGGTGCATTGCACAGGCCAAAACTCAGCACGTTAAACTCAAACAACCACTGACGAGTTATAAATGCTGTATTATGCCTGCCTTTGGGATAAATTTCAACCTGCCAATACCCACTGGCAAGGTCAAGGGTTGAAAACCAGCAAGCTTTATGTAGGCTGTTCAGAGCATCATCCATCCTGGGGAGAGGGTGGGCATCCTTTCTTAAGCCTACTGTAGTCTACAGAGAAACAAAGCCCAACCATCCCGCTTCCTCAAAAGGACCACTGGGGCAGCCCAACCGAATCATACCACTGGCCTCCATCTGTTTCATGTGTTCAGCACACTCCTCCTGTAGATGAAGAAAAACACGGCGCAGATGTAACTTAACCAGCTTGGCATCCCTAGTATCAATATTGTGCTGTGCAAGAGGGGTCCTTCCTAGATCTGTATCACCTGCACTAAAAAAGAGCAAATGTTTGTTCAACAGATCACGGATAGCTTGCTGTTCTGAAATTCCCAACCAATTCTGGTCCAGCCCCAACCGTTTCATCAAGGAATCCACAGACCAGGAGAACTTGGGTTCCTCACTCTCATTACTCCCTTCAGCCTCCCACAACACTCCTCCGAATGTCTGCGTACAGTGTCCCGACGTCCATGCCTTTCTTCAACAGCAGCTCTCCATCGGTAACATTGATAACACAAACTGGCTACCTGGCAAACTGGGACAACGCCTTGTTCTACCTGGCAAACAAGGGGAGTATAGCCTCACTTCAGTGTGGAACTGTATTGTCTGATTTTCTAACTACAGTATGAGGTTTCACAGGATCTTCTTGCAACAACAGGGGTAAGGTTTTCCCCATCAAACAAAAAACTCTCTCCTTGTAGTCAATCACGGCTTCGTACTTGAACAAAAAAATCAAAGCCCAACAGGATATCACAGGAGGGAACATCAGCAACTAGAAATTCTGCTACTAGGGCTAGGGAGTTGAACTGACAAACTGTCTGCCACACTCCTGATTTACACACACACACACACACACACACACACACACACACACACACACACACACACACACACACACACACACCATTGGCAGCAGATACATTGCCTGGAAACAGCCAACTCACATCCCCCTTTATAATCGTCATCCACAACTTCTTGGGAATTACAGACCGATCAGCTCGACTGTCCTCTAACACCAAGAAATCCTTCCCTTCCACTTTGGTAGCTACGTGGCTGCCCTTTCTATTGGTTGAGGCCACAGTCTGGGTCATTGTTGAGGGGCAGGCAGTTACCCCACTGCGCCTGCAGCCTTTTGTTTTCCTGCACGTGTGGACATTCCCAGCGCAGGTGTTGGTCACACCCACACTTTTAACACAAGCCAGTTCGATTGCGGGCTCTACGCCCAGAGATATCACCACGGGTAGCCCCAGAGCCAACATCTGGGTTCCTGGAGGGACTAGATGAAAACCTGGGGGGGGGCTACTGTCCTAGGGGACCTTTGTAGCACTAGTACTGCAGAAATTATGGTCTTGACCTCCTGCCGCAGCCCTTCTACCGCTCCTAATAAAGCCTCAAAACGTTCATCAGTTGTATCAGTGCTTGCTATAACCTCCCTAACTCTCTCCCTGGCTCTGCTGTCCATCTGCCGTCTATGAGAGCCGGCTGTCAATCACTCGCGAACTCCGAATATTAATCAATATTCTGTTACGTTAATGCCTATTTCTATCCTCAGATGTTCTCCGAATCATCTTGTAGTGCACGGTTTAGCTGTAAAATGAGAAAGTTTGTGACGCCGCCGCCATTGTAAAATATGTTGAAGGAACGCCAAGTTCCTGTCACATGACCGGAGCACAGCCAATAGGAACGCTCTCTCAATGAAATGACCTATGATTGGTCAAAGTCTCCCGTCACGGGCTAGATGTTCTAAAGCCTGAAAACAGAGCCATGAGGAGGAGCAGAAGTCTAGTTTTTTTCTCAGAACACTTGAATTACAATATGCTGAAAGGTTATTATGTAATTTTTGCCCAATGATGCCAAAGATATACTGACTACTGCCACTTTAACCCAGTTTGGTCCAGTGTTAGAGGCAAGGGAATATCACCATACACACACAGGAATTGAGTACAACATATATAGCCTTTATTAAATAGATAAATTCATTAAAACTAGGACATCACAAGGCAGAAAGCCTGCACAGAGGTCAACTCATGACAGACTCAGGTAACAACCCTACGACCCGAACACCCACCCTTGAAGAAACACTGCACACTATGTCAAAGCGCAAAGCAATCAGTACACTGATCACCAATGGAATGTGATATCAAAGTGCACACCAATGAGCACACTGCAATCACATGTCATAATCACAGCAATCAATGAAGGACCACTTCAAACTATGGGCAGGTGAACACCATTTCTACCACTAGGGGAAGGCAGAGGGTTTCCTTAGGCACCAGAATTGCCTCTCACTGAACCCCTGAAGGGTGTCAAATTAACAGTAAATCATGAATGGAAAACACTTAACAAGACAGTACAGACATTAAACATGAAAATGTTGAAGACTTATCTCTCCCCGGTTGGGTGACAAAACCCCACCGTGGGAGCACGAGCATGGAGTCTCCCATAGAATCAGGAAGCACCCACAGAAGCGTTCACAGCAGCAGCAGCCGGGATGCCCAGCAGAGGCACAGGCAACCTGCTGGATATGACGAGAGGTGATATGTCGAGTGAAGAAGATACAGCACGTGAAGCCCAGGCAAATCCACTTACTAGTCCTTGGTCCATCTCTATCGAAAGGAGGCATCCAGCCTCCACTCCTAAAACAGGAACGGATCCCCTGCCTGCTGTCTTCACTGCCGGCAACACTAAAAGTTGCAAACAGCACCCTCGCACCACAGCCACAGAAAAAGCAGTTCAGACTGTGTACAGTTGTTTGTTTTGTTCTAAACTTTAAGAAATGTACTTTTTCTAATCAAACTGTGTATGCAGCTGTTCAAGCACCATCATGTGAACGGGTAATGATGAGTAAATAAGTGCAGTTGACAGTGGTGCCTGAGACAGTTTTATGGTTGACCAAACAAAAGGGGCAGGACGTCGAGTCATGATATCACTGCTGTGCTGTGTTTTATGATCTAATTCAACACTGAAGCAGAATTGAACAGAGTTGAGCAGTAAATGTGTCCCAGGAGGTGTTTTGTTCAATGTTGCCATATTATCTTCATGACTTATTGGAGAAATAATTACAATCTAAGCAGTAATGTAAATTCTGGATGTTGTTCTCTCCTGTTTTCTCTGTTTCCTTTAATAAAACACGGTGAGTCACGCAGTATCACGTGTCTGATAGGATGGGTGCTGGATCACAGAAATGTAACGTTTGGAGCATAACCGTTACAGCATAATAAAAATCCTTCCAACGGTAGCTATTTGGTGTGCGTATTTATCTACTTTATTCTTATGTTCACTTTCACATGCAAATGAAAGAATCAATCAAGCTTTTACATTATGTTTTCATAAAAGCCTACAGTTAAATAGGATTTTGCCATAACAATAAGAAGCAATAAGAGAAAAAGATGTGGGACATGTGATGTTAAACCTTGGCATTATCAGTCTGTAAACAGAATGAAAATGGTAAAAGAAAGACAGGAAAGGCACTGTTCAGAGCTGGCTGGCATGCTTATGATTGTTTCCATGCAACTTTTGATTATGTTGCCATGGAAATAATCATTGCTGCAAAGCGCAAGGCTGACCATCTGTTACCATGGCAGGGGCTGTGTTTTGCAGAGCATTCTGGAAGAGAGCTGTGTTCTCCAGTTACTCTGTCTATGCATGAAACACTTATTTTCTTGACATGTACCGAGGGTATGCTGTGAGGTGTGACATGTTGGATTTTCATTCAGTTAAATTCTTATTTTTATATTCCTGCGTGGAAACTTTGTATAAAGGGAAGACCTACAAAGTATTTACTACAGCACAGCAAATAGCACGTCTGAGGAAGACAAATGTGATTGTAATCTGTCTTAGATTTCACAGGTTACATGCCAACCCGTTCTCATCCCAACTCGTCACACGCTGCTGCTTTGTCATGCCCCTTGGTGTCACTTTATTTTTGGCATCAGAGCCACTATAGTTACCCTTGGTGTCACATACGATTTAGGCAACAAAGCCACTTAGTTAGGTTTGGGAAAAAACTACATGGTTGGCCTTAAAAGTGAAAATGGAACTGAACATTATTAACACGGGACACAAACAAACAGCTGATTGTAATGTGAAACTGAAACCAGGGGACATGAACAGCGGTCACCTGGATCAAAGTGCTGTGTCTTTTCGCTCTTTAAACTACATCATCACACTCCCGGCCCACCTTCTCAGAGCGTTTACTGTTGTCTGTGCTAAAGGGCACCTTGTGCGGCGGTAACATGTGCAAACGGCCATGACAAAGTCAACTCAAGTTGATGGTGCTACGGGACGTGCTGACGTGCTTGCTGTAAGCTTGTTGCCTCATTTCCGGTTGCCTGTCTTTCTGTGTGCTGCTGTGTTCTGTAGCTGCTCTAGCATATCCAGGGCAATATAGTTGTATACTCTTCACCACAGCGGCTAATTACCCGCTACATTTATACCTACACTAGTTCTGCTTAAGCACTCACAACTCGCTCCTTTTTAGAGACTTAACCACACATATTCAGCTCGGCTAACGCTAGCTGGGCTATCGTACTGTAGCATAACAGTAGCTTAACAGTAGCTTAGCAGTAGCTTAGCCGTTAGCAATGGCTTCTCTCTCTCCTGCTCTCTCCTGCTCTCCTGTTCTCTCCCCCTCTCCTCCTTCTCCTGCTCTCTCCTGCTCTCCTGTTCTCTCTCCTTCTCCTCTTTCTCCTGCTCTCTCCTGCTCTCTCCTTCTCCTCCTTCTCCTGCTCTCTCCTGCTCTCCTGTTCTCTCTCCTTCTCCTCCTTCTCCTGC
>CAKAOH010039912.1:6912-24235 GCA_916701665.1 Sebastiscus tertius
TAACAGCGCGTTGGCTAACAGCGCGTTGGCTAACAGCGCGTTGACCCGGTGGCTAACAGCGCGTTGGCTAACAGCGCGTTGGCTAACAGCGCGTTGGCCCGGTGGCTAACAGCACGTTGTTTAACAGCACGTTGACCCGGTGACTAACAGCGCGTTGGCTAACAGCGCGTTGACCCGGTGGCTAACAGCGCGTTGGCTAACAGCGCGTTGGCTAACAGCGCGTTGACCCGGTGGCTAACAGCGCGTTGGCTAACAGCGCGTTGGCTAACAGCGCGTTGGCTAACAGCGCGTTGGCTAACAGCGCGTTGGCCCGGTGGCTAACAGCACGTTGGCTAACAGCACGTTGGCTAACAGCGCGTTGGCTAACGGCGTGTTGGCTCGGCAGCAGCACTATTTCAGTCATATATTTTCATCATTCAAGTTTTGTTAAAATTATTGTTAATATTGTATCGTATCGAGATCGTGAACCCAATATCGTGTATCGTATTGTGAGCTGAGTGAATCGTCACACCCCTAATAAATAAAATAAATAAATGATGGACATCATCTTTATCAGCATCCCTTCTTCCACATGGAGGCTATTACACCGACATTAATGTGACAAAGGGGCCTCTTGTAGTAATTTTACCACAATAATAAGAAGCTTGAATAAATAGATGATAAACGTGTTGTTAGAGTGATGTATCTCTGAGTGTTGAACCCACATCAGGATGTTTACCGATGAGATTTCCGACGGTGTCCTGAAGGCAGCACATCTCCAGTGTAGAGCAGGGGGCTGTGGGTGGATGCTGCACAGCGAGGCTGACATACTGACCCACAACTGTCTATGAGCTCTGAACAGACATACTACCGACACTGAAGGTAAGTGAGCCGGTCCGAGGGCTGCAGACACATTATGCGCCGGGGAGGACAGGGAGACATTGTGTTCCTAAACGTCCCGTCCACCGGGATAACGTGGTGAGACTCGGTGACTCGTCTTCACTGCTGGGTGAGGCGTTCAATGCCCACACTGGGATTGTTCAACAACATGGTCAGACAGAGCCTCAGTTTAGCGTAGCTCCATTCAGCTCGTAAAAACCCTCAACAAACATCATCGGAACATTTCCTCTGATTCAAAGCATTCACTAAACTAGTTGAACGAACGGAAACAAACGAAATAATCCCATGTTTTCTAAATGTTCTGATGATGTTTGTTGAGGGTCTTTACGAGCCGAATGGAGATCCGTCCTGCCGTCTGTCCCACACCCAACAGCAGCTGGAGAACCGGACTGGAGGTCCGGCTGGTTGTCGGTACCGTCACCGGTTGGGCTCGTTTTAAAGGCACATGAAGCCTTTTTGTCGCTCCCGGGCAGGGCGGGCTCGGTGGGAGGACTAGATAGTTCCTGATAATTGCGGAGGGATATAGTTAATGGATAATGGTGGCGGAGGGATATGGATGTGTGTGATTGTACATTCCGTTGTACCACACCTCTCCGCGCTATTCATCTCAGTAACCCGGGTTACGAGTTACAGCAGCACCGCATTACTCTCTAATCAACAACACTACCGGCAGCTGAAGGCTCCCGTCCTTTGTTCCGTCTATGTACCTCACAAATACTGATACTATGCGGTCCGGTCCAGTCCCGCCTCAGGGAGGGGACAGCGGACCCGCCCTGTTCAGGCAGGGCCCGTGAGGCTTTCAGGTAATGTCGGAAATATCAGGAGTGAAGGGAGAAGCTCCTTCTAAGGTCGCTGTGTGTGATCAAATGTACGCTGATGACACAGTTATTTACGTGTCAGCTAAAACCCCATGTGTAGCAGCAGAGACACTATCTAATGAAATGGAAGGTGTATCACAATGGCTCAAATATAACCATTTAACCTTGAATCTTAAGAAGACTGAGTTAATGTGTTTCTCCATTAGAAGGAGAGCACAAGATAATTAAGCTTACAATCAAAATTGATCAAGGGGAAATCGGTGATTTTAATTTCTAGGTGTCATTTTGGATTCACAACTCAAATTTGACGAACATGTTAAAAAGGTATGCAAGACAGTAAAGGTGAATCTGAACTGCTTTAGAATGATACACACACATCAACACACACACAGCGCAGTCAGTGAACAGCTGATCAGAGAGGCCGCGGTGGAGAGACGAGTTGACGCTACGCTTGTTGCTGTAAGTAAGTGCAATAAAACTTTGCAAGTGTAAAGCAAAGATTATTACACCTGTTCAGCAAGCATAAACACGATGAAACGGTTAAACATGGAGGAAAGCAACGTTTCGATCTGCTCTGTCCACTGTCTCTCATCCACCGTCGCTGTTTACACAAGCAAAGCGCGTTAGCTTGGTGGCTAACAGCGCGTTGGTTTGTTGGCTAACAGCGCGTTGGCTAACAACGTGTTGGCCAACAGCGCGTTGGCTAACAGCGCGTTGGCTCGGCGGCTAACAGCGCGTTGGCTCGGCGGCTAACAGCGCGTTGACCCGGTGACTAACAACGCGTTGGCTAACAGCGCGTTGACCCGGTGACTAACAACGCGTTGGCTAACAGCGCGTTGGCTAACAGTGCCTTGACCCGGTGACTAACAGCGCATTGGCTAACAGCGCGTTGGCTAACAGTGCGTTGGCTAACAGCGCGTTGACCCGGTGGCTAACAGCGCGTTGGCTAACAGCGCGTTGACCCGGTGGCTAACAGCGCGTTGGCTAACAGCGCGTTGGCTAACAGCGCGTTGACCTGGTGGCGAACAGCGCTGTTCAGGGCAGGGTCCTTGAGGCTTTCAGGTAATGTCAGAAATATCAGGAGTGAAGGGAGAAGCTCCTTCTAAGGTCGCTACACCCTCTCCCTCCCTACTGGAGGGTCCGCCATATTAAAGCAGCAGTAGGCAGTATATTTTTGGCATAATTAGGCAAAAAATTCCATAATAACCTTTCAGTATATTGTAATTAAAGTATTCTGAGAGAAAACTAGACTTCTGCACCTCCTCATGGCTCTGCTTTCAGGCTTTAGAAAATCTATGTTTTGACAGAACTTGGCGTTCCTTCACCAGATTTTACAATGGTGCAATCACAAACAGTTAAAAAGTACTACAAGATGATTCTGAAAACATCTGAGGAGAGAAATAGGCATTAACGTAACATAATATTGATTTATTTGATCAGCGCTGCCTAGTTTGACCATTTGGTCGGAGTTCGTGAGTGATCGACAGCCGGCTCTCAGCCGGGTCAATACTGTAGAACACTCATAATCACAGAAGTATAAAACAAAAGAAAAATTTGTTTACTCTCCCCAAAAGACCTGAGGCGGCGGAGAACAATTCTTTGTTTGCATTCATCCAGTCCACCAGCTTCCTTGGAATTTGTACATTGGGCATTGTTCAGCAGGGAGTGGGAGGGTGTAGCGACCAGACTGGAACAGGGGCTAACACAGGGACTGAAGTCAGGCACAACTGGACAGATTTCCACATTATCTCCCGCCAATTTTAAATTGAGATTAATTTCCCCGTTAACATTCAGTTGGTTTGAGCCGCATTAAGCCGTCGGCCGAGGCTAACTGATGGAGGGGTAGTCCCAGAGTTTCATCAGTGCAAGGGCTGACTGATAGTAATCTGTCTTTAATTCATAGCCTTTCATATCATTAGCTGTTCTTCAAATTCATAAGGTATTATTAATGTGATACAGTATGTATCAAAATGATAATAATGGGCTGAATGATTTAGAAAAAAACATCTAATTGCAATTATTTTTGCAGTTGCAATATGATTTTCAATATTAGAGGGGATGATCATTTTTACGTGATTATTCTCATTTTCATTGAAACACATATCACTTGATTATGATGTGATGTTTGTGGGGATCTGTACCAAACAAATATGTTTGCATAAAGCCATGGTTGCTAATCTTCTTCAAAAAATGTTTTTGTTATATTTGTTGAAATTCTCTTCACATCTCAACAGCAATCAATAGATGTGTTATCTGTGGCTGTCACAGGACTGTAACAAACCCGTCCAATCATTTCATTCAGCCCATTGTAATGACTGGACGGGGTACCTGCCTGTCTGCGTGCACTCTGCCCGTGCACTCATTGCACTTCACCAGAGTCTTCCACCAGCTACTAGCTTGACAGCTTTGAGTAACAATAGCTATGCTGGTTGTTTACGTCCATAATGCTAATGTTGGCGGAGTGTCTTTGGAGGGAGGCCTGAAGGGACGGATGGACTGTCAGTGTTGATGTCTTGGTGGCTTCCTCTCTAGATTCAGGGACTGTTGGAGCTAGTGCTCCTAGCTACTTTCATTGTTAATGACAACACTGGTCCGGGTTTTAAGGGTGGATCTTTTTTTAAATCTATGGCTAGTTTCTGGACCCTACCTTTAAGTCTGTAGAATATGATGTGTACAGAGGACAGAGGACATCTCTGCAGCATGACAGTATGTCATTTTAACTAACCTGTGTGCCTTCTGCGATTTGAAAATTGCAGCAGGGCATATTGTGATTTCGATAACATTATGATCAGTTGTTCAGCCCTATTAAACATGTCAAACTACACTCCCGTGATATTCCTTTCTGTTGAATTTACTGCGACTTTAAAAAAGTCTTGATGACATCATAGTCCCCCTAAAAGACACTAGTTAATAGGTCCTGTGATTTTGTTTTTGTTTTTATTTGTTAGTTTATTATCAGATTATGCATTATTCAATTGCAATTGTGATCACTATTTCTTGTTAACCTGTTGCTCATTCTGTATTTGACTTAATTTCTTTTAACTAAAGATGGCCCTTTATCTAAATCAGACTATGGTCTGATTTAGATAAATCAGACCCTAGTCTATCTAAATCAGACTAGAGTCTGATTTAGATAAATCAGACCCTAGTCTATCTAAATCAGACTAAGGTCTGATTTAGATAAAGGACAATTTTTAGTTGAAGGAATGTTGTTGGCGCAGTTGTGCTAAATTAAGATCTAGCACTCCTCAGAATAGAAAGGCAGCTGGTGAAGCTGCTGATCTGCTGACAGGTGCAGACTGAGCGCCCATGGCCCGACTGGACGAGTCCACTTTCTAATGTCAGAGAGCTCATTAAAGAACTGGCTGATAATTGCGCCATTTGTTCCAATAAGAGTAAAACAAATTCAACACAAAAAGTTGTATTTTAGTAGAAACATGTGAGTGGTTGGTAGTTTTTGCATCAGTATGTAGTGTGCTGTGGGGAACAAATGCCCCTCATGTCTTAATTGTCAAACTTCAACACTTTGGTACCAAAAAACATCCAAAACCATACCAAATACCAGATATACCAAAAGCTGGCATTGTTTTTTTTTGTTTTTTTTTATGCGATAGTTCTTGATTTAAATCATTTTTGACTGTATTTTATTGAGGTAAAGTTATTTTACAGCTGCATTGTGGTAAGACCGATGCTTTTTAGAGGTTCAGTGGGAGGTTTTGTAGAGAGTCTCAATTCACCAAGTAGGCCTACTGATCCGATGCCAGTGCTTTCCTCTTTCCATATTTAAAAACTGTATCTTGCTGTGTGGAACGCATTGGAATCATTTGTATGGAAGGTGAAATGATTCCAGGTATTGCTGTGACATTACTGAACATAACTGTAATGTGGTCTGCTGTGAACAAAGGCAACTGTTACTGCGGAAACACTGACTGTGTTTAATGTAGATCAGTCATGTCGTGGTTGATACCTGAGCTACTTAATAGAGTCAACACTGGCACATATACTGAGCCAGAATGTTGGGTTAGTGCATCCCCAATCATTTTGGTTTCAGTACTGAAAGTCAAATATCACGCTGGCAGCTGTATCAAAAATGATAAACAACACTCACCATATGGTAAATGGTAAGGGTGTAACGATTCATCTACTACATCGATGTATCAATTTATATTCCTACGATAGGTAGGAACTCGGCAAGTTGTCCTTCACGGGAGACCTGTATAAATATAAAATCAATTTGAAACGCAAAAATCGATTGCATCGATACTAAGGATTTGCACCTTGTATTTAAGGACGACAAAACGTTGTATTTAAGTGTTTTTTAGCACTTTTATTAGTAAAGAAATGTTAAACGTTACTCTGGTTCACTTTCCAGACATGGGTTTCAGGTGTTATCATTCCTCTTGACAAGGGCGGCTTCACCCACAGGTGCTTTCCCCGTGCGCTGTTGTTTTTTCATTCAGAGGAAATGACTTTCCTTTCTCCCGTCATGATATCTATGTGCACGCAGCATCCGCCTCACGTATCCAGCCGGAGAGCAGCGAGGCAAATTATCACGGGAGTAAAATAAAATACAAAACAGAAATTCAACTAACATTAGTCTAACATAGTTTTAAAATGTTTTTCCGTATGTTTTCATGTTTGTATGAAAAGACCCCAAATAAACGCTGTAGGTGGACCACTGGATTACTATCAGCAGATTATTTAAACAGCGTTTGTAGAGGAATGATTCTGTCCCAAACTGTTTGATCACTATCAGCGGTTGATCTCTGTATTATTGCTCTACCGTTTATTTTGAAAATGAGGACAGAAGCAGCAGGTTAAACCACTGTTCATTCGACCTGAAGAGAAGTTGGTTTATTTTATTTTGTGTTAAATATTACACTACCTTGTATCTTGAGAACTGAGGCAGCGGGTCCTGCAGTTGCACTTTTTTATTATTTTCATCGTTACACCCCTAGTAAATGGATTTGCATATATATTCTAGTCTTCTGACCACTCGCTTTACACTACATGTCAGCCTTCATCTTGCCCATGGACACTATGACATGCAGACCGGAGGAGCCGGGGTTGAACCGCCGATCTTCCTCCCCTGTATCACAGCCGTCTTTACGTATCTGTATGTTTGCATCCAGCAGGCTTTTAATAAAATACTACTGACGTGTTATAGTTAAACAGACACTAGAGCTTTGTCAGTTATTGATTGTAGATGAGAAGTAGACCGTGTGTTTACACAGGTTCTCTTAACACATCGCTGAGTGTCGCGTGTGAATGTTTGAACACAGTAGTTTATTGGTGACCTGTTGGAGTAGAGGTGGAGTTGGAGTGGTTTGCAGAGAGATAAGGAGGTGTCACTGCCCTCCTTGGTAGCAGCAGTATGACAAGAAGTAGGGATTTCTATTTCTACTTATATTTTACGTCAGAACACAGTGTGAAAAAGATGTATGTAAATTAGGGCTGGGAAATATGGCTGATATATGTCATTTCATATCTCGAGAACGATATAGATCACAAGATCATATCTAATTTTCTGGTAATTTAGTTAATAAATAGTCTATATGAAATAACCACATGGTAAAGCCTACTTTTGTTTACTCCTGTGTGAATTAAACAGTTGACGAATGGGAAGTACGGAGTCTTTTCTCATTTTGTTAAGAACGTTAGTGCAAAAGAATGAAACAGTTTCAAGTGAAATTCTAAAGAATAAATACAGGCCTTGCCTAAAGACCGTTTCACAGCAAACGTATACATTCCAAGTGTGTCCCAGTTTATTTCCTGTTGCAGTGTACAGTATGTGAATGCCACGCAGGTTTGACCGGCACCTAGTAGTAACGTTACTACCAGGCGGTGCCTGCGACTGTTAAAACAACAGAAAATATGTCCCATGCATAGACTGTAGACAAGAAGTGGACATCACAGTGACGTCACCGAGCCCCCAGGAGGAGCGCCGGTCGTTGATCCCAACTTTTGTGGTGGCCAAACGGCGGCACTACAACTTCCATGTCGGTCACGTCATGCCATTGGGCCCAAAAAGACTCTAAAAGTCCCATAGACTTACATTGGGAAAGAGACGTCTGTAACTCAGCAGATCTTTTTTTTTTAGGTAAATCAACTCCCCAGTACGAACGCTCCAATAGCCCTTATTTAAAACATTAGGTCAAGCCGTGACAATGGCGTGACGTTGGGACTCCGTGACCGAGTCATGTGACCGAGTGGACGCTACTGCGCATGTCCGATGGGCCCAATGGATGCGAAAGATCGCTGGAAGATCCAGGTACTTTTCCAAGTGGAAGTCGAGCCATTTTGGCATCAAGCGCCACTGAGCAACTTTCATAGGAATGAACGGGGGCCCCGCCTCCAACGTTGTATCCAGTTCTCTTTATACATCCATGGACGTCACCCATTGCTTTGTGGACTGCCATTTTGAACCTCGTGATCGGAATTTTGGCTGTCGTCATCTTGTTTCTTTGCAGCCAGAAGTGACACGAGAGGGGGTGGAGCTAAGTATAACTGAAGGCTGAAACAATGTGACCCAAAGGACGCTGCAGTATGTACTGAAAGTAAAAAAGAAGAAGTGTGAGATTTGGAAGGCAGGGCATGCTTGTTCTCTAATGTTGAATCACATAATGAGACAGAGGTCACATGTAGTGATGAACCCACAGAGAATGATCACCAAGGAGCCTCTTTTAGCTCATTGTTTAAGTTTAACAGCACATTCATTGAATGGTTCTGTGGAAGCGAACATAAACTAAGTAAGGACTTTGCCCCTATGTCTAGTGATACCATTGTGGATTTAGTGTTCTAGTGATTAGCTTTAATGTAATCTCTTCTGTGTGTTGTCTGCAGATGATGTGGAGTGTTGTGATCCTGCTGGCCGCTGCCCTCTGTGTGGGTGAGTATCCTCTCATTTCCCTCCTGCTGTCTATGAAAGTTGTGATCTCTGTCTAACATCTCTGTTGAGGAGCAACAAGCACAATTATTTAATGTATATGAGATGTAACAGATTACAGGGAGGTCAGACTCAGCTATAGGTAGCGCTAGGGCATCAGGTATGGGGGAAGCTAATTTAAGAGGATGGTGCCAGTGCACAATCAAAGCTCTGGCCCAGCGGTTCTACCGATGGCCAGTCCAACTCTGGCTTGACAGTGTTTCCCACAAGATTAAAAAAACATGCCTGCAGAGAATGATCAGATGAATGTGCAGCTCTCCTCAGCTTTAATTTCAGCTCATTGTTTATCTGTCTGCATTTAGCAGGTAAAGAGACAGATGTTTCTCTCAGGAACAGAGCTAAAACAGTGAGAATATTGAAATTGTGTTTATCAGGTGGACACTTCTAAAACTGTTGGTATTGAACATAACCTGAGGTTTTACAGAATGATCCATTAAAGACTCTCTTGTCTGGTTATAGGGTTGGTTGTTATGTTACTCTTTAAATTATTATTGGAATAATTACACCTGACAAGTCCAAAATGTCTACCGTGAAAAATGTCAGTTAAAGCCAGTAAAATCTAGTATTTGATCACATTTGAGAGTCAGAAAAGACGTTTTCACCAGAATTGCATCTTCTGTGTCATAATCATGAAGTATAAACTATATGCATACCCCGACCTTTAAATTGAAAGTTTTCTTTTTTTTTCTCCCCAAAATGTTCAAAATGATGTTCTTATTATTATTTTCTTTCTGCCTTTGTTTCAGAGTCCTACGCCGTCCATGACATCAATGAACGTTTGGCCCATGGTCGCCAGCTGAAGATCTATCTGCCCAAGAGTGCAGAAAAGCTGGAGTTCACTCCAGCTGAGGCTCCCAGCAAGACCTTCCTGTACTGGGAGAAGGGCAGAACGAGGTCAGTAACGCTCAAGAACACCCTATAGTTTAGGTTGTGGATGTGAAGCTGAGTTGCTTCCTGTGTTGTTGCAGTTGATGTATTTCCGTGTGGCTGTTGTTCTGTCCTCTACAGGTCGACCAAAGGCAGGGTGTCTGGTACAGGCAGCGACCGACGGTGGTACATTGACAAGGTAACCAAAATCATTTGTTTAAAGTCTAAATGAAAAAATGAAAGTCTACATTTTCTGTAAACACAATTAATTGTTGGATTCACTAATTGCTGTACCATCATTAAATGCTCTTTTATAGTTTCTAATTTTAATTTTAGTTTCATACTTGTATTTTAGGTTTTTACTAGAACATGTTCACATGCTTTAATGTTCAAAAAACACTTTATGTTTCTCTTAGTGTCTGTCTGAATATGCCTGTAGTCACCCTCTGTCTGAACAACCTCTTTAAAGGGGAACACCACCTAAATTCCAACATGTTATTTCCATGGCCTAGGAAAGTTCAATCGATATTTGTGAACATGAGCTGTCATAAACCCGGCCCGTGGGCCATGACAAAAACGGGAACGGAACACAAAATGCCAAAATAATGTAAATTATTTATTATAACAAAGAATATAAACTAAGGATCGAATTTGGATATGGAGTGTGTTAGTCAGTGACATCAGTAGTGTTAATGTGGGTGCGCTCGGATAATGTAGTACGAGGTGTTTGTGGCGTAAAAGGTATAACGAAAGCGAAGCAAAGCAAAAGGGATTGCAGGCAGCTGGCAGGGAGGAGAGCGCCACACTGGAAGCTGGGGCCTTTATATCCTGTGCAGCACCGGGCCCAGGGATTGAGGTCAGGCCAATTGGTCTGAAATCATCTCAAATTTTGGGACAGTTGGATTTAGGAACTGGGACAACAACAGCATCCTTCCAGACTTTGGGGACATGCTGTGTTACTAAAGATTGATTAAAAATATAATTAAAAACTGAGCTTGATTCTTTTGCACAAGACTTTAGTAAATGGCCGCAGATAACACCTGGTCCAGGGCTCTCGTTTACTTTTTCAACATCATTTTGGTTTATAGGAAAGTGCTGATTTGTCATGAAGTTTCAGTTCCTGAATTTCTTTTCTAAAATCAAACATATCAAGAAGAAGAACAAGAAAACACGCAAAATGGATTCTTGTGGACGGAGTACACATGAAACATGCCGTCTGTGATGTCACTTCTACTTTTACTTTTTTTGTCCAAAGCAAAACACCAGCTTATGTGTGGCCAGAGATTTCTCGATCTTCACAGTGTTATTTACAGTATTTGGTCTCCATGTTTTTGTCAGGTGACCTATGAAGACGAGGGGACGTACGTCCAGAGAGACTACTGGAATAAAGAGATCTCCTCTGTCAAAGTGTCCGTCACAAGTGAGTTAGCAGAGGGTTGCTAATTTTGTTTCTTTAAGAATATAGCTTTAAAGTGAGTGTATGTAACATATTCAACACCAGCCATTGTCACAATTACAGGATAATGGTAGATTTTAAAATGTAGCAAAAACAGGAGCATGCATGGAGAAGAGTCCTGAAGTCCATGAAATGACTCAGTGATGTCAGTTACACTGCAGTATCCATCTAAAGGTCATACCTGACCAAGAAAGGTCGTACCAGTAAAACCCCAGAGTGAATTACTTTGAGCAAAGTGTGTGTTTACTTGTTAATGTATTCAATGTTTAATTTGTAAGAGGAAGAATGTGTTATTTCTTCTTTCAAAAGTCTTGCTTCCATACCTTGTTTGATCATGTTTTACAGTATATCTTATATTTAATTATCTCAAATACGTTTCTGTTTATCTGGGCATATTAAAATGGTATCTTTATTTTAACACCAGATTAATTCACATTAATCTCACAGCAACTTTTCTCTCATTACATCCTCGTAGTATAAATAGCGGTGATAATGGTAATATCATGTACTGTAAAGGCCTACTTCCTTTTGATGTCTTTCTCTCAAAGCTGAGACCGTTATGAATATCACTTGAATAAACAATAAAGCACATGACACTTTAATCCTGAGACAATGATACGATGATGGAAGTGACTCATCAGCAGAAAACAAAGTTTGCACAATATATCAAACGGTCAGGTTGATGGTCCTAAAAATGAATAAAACCACCAGTTTCTTAACTTGTCACCCGTCACCACCAAGGCTTTGTGCATGGTTCGATACCACCAGATGTCATCTGTTCTAATCTCTTATGATTTGGCGCACTGCTGCCTCCTTCAGGTTTTACCCGTCCACCACCCGCCAAAATATCTGCCTGCTTTGTTGATCCAAAATACACAGAAAATGAAAGCAAATGAGTAGACGTGAAACGTTATAACTTACATCTATAAGGTACGTTGTTCAGCACCGCAAAAGTTCCCGCATCATCTGCTGCCATTTTCACATGTTTGAATAGCGGTCATGGTCCCGCCCTTTCCGCTACGTAGCCAAGATGGCGACAATTGAGTGTGAAAAGTGTCCAGCGTTCCACACTCAACGATTTGACCGTTTTGAGTACAACATCTGGGTACTTCGAGTGCACTGCATTTTGCCATACTTCAGTGTGAACACACTTATGCGTACGCGGATTGGTTACGATGTGCCTACTTACCATTGACCCAGTGCTTCCCTTCTTCACAAAACAGCCAATCAGAATTGACCTACTTTAATTCTGTGATTGGCAGGGATTGTAGCACACTGTAACATCAGATTAAGATCAAATATTCCTGAGAGCACACCGAGCAGCGAGTTTGAAGGCAAATAAGTAAAACCGAGTGAGTGAAGTTATTATTGTGTAGCATAAACACTATACTTGAGCACAGAACAGATTTCAGTTTGCTCAAAGTGAATTACTCTTTGTGTGATATTAATCTCGCAAAATCTAATTTATGTGCTTACAAAAAGCTTTTTCTGTGCTCAAAATGTCCCGTTGCGTGCTCAGGATAGAGCCACGACTAGAACTCCACTGATTGTGACTTTCTTTCTCCATCCAAGTTTCTTTACTCTTCTCCTCTCTCTTCCAGCCAGACACAACTATCAGAAGTGTATAGCAGGAGAGACTCTTTACGTCTCACTGGAGGGCGTTGACCTGCATGACTCTTTCCTCACCTTCTCTGGGGAAGCTGCCAACGTCACACTGGTGAGATAGATGAATGAAAGGATGCATAGATGGTTGGATGAAATGAGCAAGGGGATATGGAGGGATCTGATAATTATAGATGGATTGTTAAAGGTGCAGAAGTAGATGCTTAAATTTGTTTTCATCTCTCAGTATTTATGTGTTCTAGAATATTATAAATGTTATTATAAAACGGGTAACTCAAATCAAGCAATCTGATTGGTTCATAGCTGTGATATAATACCCACAGACCGCTGCTATGATGCCGTCTAACCCAAGCCCCCAGGTAATTGCGCCGGCCGTCGATCCCAACTTTTGTAGTGGCTTAACGGAGGTACTACAACTTCCCTGTCGGTCACGTGATGCCATCGGGCCCAAAAAGACTTTTTCCATAGACTTACTTTGGGAAAGAGATGTCTTACTCAGCAGATCTTTTTTTTTGAGGTGACTCAACTTCCCAGTACGAACACCTAAATAGCCCTTATTTAAAAAAATTAAGTTTTTAAAGTTGTAAAATGAACTAATAATAGCTGAATCCAGAGTCATTTCCCTTCCTCTGTGAATGAGACCCACACCGACGCTGGTGCACAAACTGTGACGACCGCGTGACGTTGGGACCCTGTGAACGAGTCACGTGACCGAGCAAACGCTACTGCGCATGTTCCATGTGCCCAAGATCCGTCATTTTGTCTTTATGCTCCACTGAGCAACTTTCATAGGAACGAACGGAGCCCCGCCTCCAACACTCTATCCAGTTTTCTTAATACATCCATGGTCTAACCTTTGCACTTTTAGTATCACTCTGTCTGAGAAAAAAAAATCCCATTAGACTCATGGTTGCTTAGCAACATGGTCACAGGGCGATCACTTCATACAACACGGCGCAGGTTTTTTGGATACAAAGTAACAAAGTTGGCCGCTACAAAATGGAAACATTTCAGGTTAGCTGCTACGGAGGAGTGGACTGAGTCCATCACCAGAAAAACATCTACCTGCTAAACGACCTGCAGAGCTACGTAAAAGGGAAGAATATAATGCAGCAGAAATACACCAACCACTGCCTCCGCAACACCCGACTCAGAAACTATCTGATGCGGGTCTTGACACCAGAGAGATTATGGCCTTCAGTGGATTGGCAACTGACACTTGGGGACCAGAGAAAGTAGAGCAACGCCGTCACCACGCCAACAAAAACAAGCCTAGTATAAGCAGTTATCAAAGTCCTCTTACTGACGCTGCACAGTCTCTCAGTGGCTGACTAATAAATGACAACATACAATAATGGAAATAAAGCCAAGTAATGAAATCAATAAAACACTATCCTGTGTAGTACGTTCCATAGGAACCCCCGTTCTAGCAACCGCCTCAGTGTGTGCATGTAGGAGGACCTGTTTTATTGTGAACTTTATTATTTATTGATAAAAGACAATTTAAATTGGAATGTGTCTGTAACTTTCATATTGTCATACATGATGACCATTTTATAAAAGAGGGTTGTGTCAGGCCGAACAACGCCCCTCAGCTGTGATATAATCGCAACATACCATATCCTGTTGTGAGCTATTATTGTATATCTCTGTTGAACAGCTGTGTGGGTGCAACATCCTGCCTCTCTGCATCCCACCTTTTAACTGCCTGCCTGTAAGCCTATATACAGTATATACATGCCTTCATTCTGGCAATAAATCTTTGAAATGTCCCCGTCGGCCTTGATAGTCTGCATTTGGGTCCTTTGCCTGTTGCCTCGCACATTAACCTCTGCGACATGAGGAATTTAGCCAGCAGGAAGTGCAGTTCTTTTTGGATTACGAAAGAAATCAAGTGCCAAACCAAAAATGAAAATGCATTTGTTTCAATAAATAATGATGCGAGTGGTGCTCTGACAGGAGTTTGTCTTCCTCAGGTGCGCGATGGTGCTCGGGTGTCCCAGGACCTGCCGAATTATTGGGACCGGGTTCAGACCCACTCCTCGAATATCGAGATCAGGAATGTGAATCACAGTGATGAGGGATATTACACCCTGAAAGACCGCAGGGACCGGGTGGTGTCTGTTACCAGGATGGACCTGACAGGTGGGTCCCCGTATACCCTAAATTCTCAAATAGTGGCTTTAATTACCTCAACTGCAGAGGAACTAACTAACTACATTAGAGATGGGCCTTTGTTTCTGTTTCCCTCTGTTTGTTTGATAAGTATATTAGTCATATTTTAGTATGAAGCCTCCTTGTTTTCTGTTCTGCTCTCGCTTGCCTTGTTTTGTTACAGCATTATGCTGTTCATACAAACTCAACACTTGGCTATCTAGCGTTTCAGTGGACAAAATCCATACATTTCCTAACAAGGCTTTAATTGTGAAACATCTGCTTGACCGGTAATTCAAATGTAGCTGCTGCTAAACCAGTTTCTACTGTCCATATTCACTTAACAACTGTTGCTGCTCTTATTATTAATGGAACTGTTGAAGTTTTGTTTTCTTTTATCATTTGGAGTATTAGTAGTAATAGTTTCCAAAAATAATGCACATAAAATAGATAAAAAACAATAAGGCATTAAATTAAAGGGAAAACCAAAAAATACTGACCAAAAAAGCCTGATGTACCTACCCAATAGGCCTTAACCCTTTCCCTTCTAGGTTTACAAAAACAAAGTTCCAAACATTTCATACAAAAAAGTGATCATCCCTCAGTTTTATATGTGTTTTACCATTTTATTTTTAAACATTTGCAGTATTTCTTTTATTTGCAAAGTGAACTACACTTGTTTAATTCCTCTCTCTAATTTCTAACAACCTCTGCATACAGTTAAAAAGCCAATGATTGTGTGCTTTGTACATTATCTGTGCAGTTTTAAGATCAACTAGATCACAAACCTTTTTTTTGCGCTTCCTGACACACAGTAGGTAATGTATGGAACTATGAAAGAACAATATAGAATATATAGTGAGTCCTGACTCCACATATCTTTAGTTTTATATAATATCAATGGTTTTAGACATTTTTGTTTTTACATTATTTATGTGTGATTTCCAACATAGTTTATGATCAATTATCACGCCCAGAATTACATTTTCAGACACTCTTTCTGCGGTTTAAGAACACATCGTGAATCTGAAATAGACTTTTCTTAGGACCTTTCTAAAGGTTCCATATTGTGCTCATTTTCAGGTTTACACTTGTATTTTGTGTTTCTATTAGCACATGTTTACATGCTGTAATGTTCAAAAAATACTTTATTTTCCTCAGACTGTCCGCCTGAATATACCTGTATTTACCTTCTGTCTGAAACGCTCCGTTTTAGTGCATTACAACGGAATTGTGTTGCTAGGCAACAGTTTGGGTCCATGTTTACTTCCTGTCAGCTGATATTATTCACATACACTGCAACAGGAAATAAACTGTGACACAATTAGAATGTTTATGTTTAAAACAGCGTAATGGTCTAAATATTGTATATTTGTGACATCACAAACAACAAACTAGGGAAGATATTGGTGAACGAGGCCCAATGTTTTTGTTATGTCAGCGGGGATAGAAACTCGACGCATAGTGGATAGTGTATAAGCTGACAAAACAAACAGAGAATGAAAAAAGGACATTGAATAAATAAATCATAAAAGAAACCCATAGCTGTACACAGTCCGTTTGGGCTTGTGAGTGTGTTTTCTCATCTGTGGTTAAGGTAAGATAGTCGTGTAGTCATGGGTAGAACTTTCTGGACCTGTGGTGACTACTAATGCTAAGTATACACACTTTATAGTCAACGGGTTAAAACATGGACAATCATTGATATTGACTTTACTAAAGTCAGGTAACAAGAATGTCCTACATCTGTAATGTCACAGCTACAATCCTAATCACAACATAAGACTACCCCCCTCATCTTTTTTCCACTGCAGACAAACATGAATACGACGGAAACCCTCTCATGGCTCTGCTCCTACTGCTGGGCATCCCGGCTGGGATTTGCTGCTGCTGTCGGAAGAAGATTTTCAAGAAGAAACCCACCACCGCTTTAACGCTACAGGTACTAACAGTAGGCACAGACAAGTAGGACTCCATTTGGAGAAACATTGTATTTCACAGGTTTTTAACCAACGTGTTACATAAATGGAAAATGGAAAGGAAATTTTCAACTGTGAACATTTCTTACAGGGAAAGTTCCATAGTTTGGAGGTTTAGTTTAGTTTCCTTTATTTGAGAAGGAACAGTGCAATTGAATAAATACACATGGTATAAAAATGCCAGAATTAGCCAAAAGGCTATTTATCATTTGTTGTCCCGGGCCAAAGTGTTACAGAAGGCATTGTAGGGATTTGGCTTTAACAGGTTTTGGTTATTAGCAAATTAATTAATGAATAATAATAGAATTATTATTATTAATAAAGATTATCAATAAACATTAATAATAAACGGAGCACCACCCTGGAATCAGGGACCAATGACCAAAACGTTAATATAGTCTCATTCTATATGCTAAACTATCAATTTGGAACGTTGATTAATAATTAAATGAATAACTATAACCAAAATAGATAGTAAAGGTTGAAGGATATCGGAGTTCTTGACATAGCAGAGGTTGGCATTATTCACTCTTGTACAACATTAAAGAGACCAGCATGTATATTCCACAAACATTTATTTACAAGATAATAAAGGTTTAAA
>CAKAOH010039913.1:11032-28586 GCA_916701665.1 Sebastiscus tertius
ACACCCTCCAGCTGGCTGTTAACGAGGGTCTTCTGGCAAAGAGAAGTACTCGTATCGGTACTCATAATCGGAGAGTACCCAATATAAAAAAAGTGGTATCGGTGCATCCCTATTACAAATCCTACTATAGCAATGGCATGATCCTCCCTACTCTGCCTCTGACTGACTTACCATGATATTCTTACCCTAACCAATCTCACTCCTCTTGCCTAAACCTAACCAATCCAACTAACGAAGGCAGTCAGTACTAGCCTATCAGAGGCAGAGTAGGGCGGGTCATGCCTTCGCTATAGCAGGATTCATAATTTAGCAGCCAGAAAGGTAGGGAGGGGCTGAGGAGTCAAGAGAGCGGTTCAACATTTTTGCATTGCATTGAACAGTATTAGAATATATTAAAATATGTGAACACATTCATTTAACAGCATTTAAATTTACAATATTTTATAGTTTTAACATAATATATTATTTTATTCATTAGTTTGTTAAATACGTATTTCTACAGTTGAAAACGTCCTTAAAAATGGGTTTTTGATAGAAAAAGATGCTCATTTTCATGCCAATAGAGGAATAAAAATGCTTAAGTGAGGTTGTCATAATTCATACATAAGTTAAACCGGCATGGCTCCTGATAAAGATACTCTGATATTAACATATATTTCATTTTACCCCTTTAATTTAGAGTTCAATTTCATATTTGACTTCTAAAGTCTTGTATCAAGCAGAGCTTCAACTTGTGTTTAAAGTTGAAAGGCGTTTCAGCTGCAGCAAAAAAAACACAACAACAAAAAAAAGAAAGAAGAGTGAAATGCGACGAGGATCCACCCCATCTGACTATCTGCCTGTCCATCTATCTGTCCATCAGTGTATGTGTAGCAGTATTGTTGATGTTAACACAACCTCAGACAGACTGATAATAGAGCAGCTGGAGCATGAAATCACATAGAAAGACAGAGAGAGAGAGAGAGAGAGATGGAAAGAGAGAGAGAGAGAGAGACAGAAAAAGGGATGGGAGACAGAGAAAGACTGTGGGGACAGAGAGACAGAGAGACAGGATGATAAAGAAATAGATGCTAATAGTAAAAAACTAAAAAGCAGACAGAAGAGAGAGACAAAAAAGAAATAAAAAAAGAGAAGTGGGGGTTGCTGGCATGGGCGAGAGAGTATGACACGGGGTCACTATGAGAGAGAGAGGGAGTGAGGGCGAGCAAGATGAAGAGAAAGAAGTGGGGGAGGGTGACACAGAGAGAAAGAAACAGACACCAAATTCATTGTTTTCATTGTCTAATTCGAACCACAGAGAGAGAGAGAGGGGGAGAGAGAGGATGGAGGGATGGGGGAGTGGAGGGAGGCGGAGAGGAAGAGAGGAAAAACGAGGAGGAACATGAGACGGGTTGAGAGAGATTCACACACATTCCTGTTTCACACTGAAGACTGAAAATGAAACGATCGGAGGACAAAGTGACGTTTCTTTTTTTTTCTAAAGTAAACTGGTTCATCTTCGGAGCAGCTTGAATTCCCACCGCGGACTCTCATGAAACTTCCACAACTCTTCCATCAGTGTGTTTACTTACACTCCAATGATTCAATTATAACCTCATTAAGGCTTTTATTATTTCAACTATCGCGTAAACACCTTAACCAGCTTATCTTATTGGATTTGAGGTGCTATTTAAGGACAAAATCGGACTTTTGAGAATCAAAAACTCTGCTTTTATACAGCAGACAGACTCATGTAGTGTGTGGTGGTTAATGAATCTAATAATCTGCCTTCTATCTGGCTGCTGCCGCTCGTTCTTATTTGGATTACTTTAAAGCAGCTGCTGTCAAAGTTAACGCCATAATAATGCGGCAATGTAAATTTGTTTTAATGCCACTAATTTCTTTAACGCTTTAATCTTTCAGAGGTTATAACAGACTCAGTTTTAAGGTTTAGAGTGAAGATACTGGTATCATATGAAACTAGAAAACCTGATGAATCCATCGGTACCAACCATGTCAGACTAGCTTGTTGCACAGAGGCTGAATAACGCTCCAAACGTACGCTAACTTTCATATAATTAAATATTCCTATTTTTAATGCAATCGTCAACTGCTGCAACAAATGCATTATTTTTTATGAATTAAAAATAAATAATAATTAAAAAATAAATAAGACATATAAACAAAAAGATAAATATATCATAAATATTATATTTTAAAATAAAAAATAAGAAATATAAACAAAACTAAAAATAAATTTAGATAAGATAGATAATTTTAAATAAAATAATAATAACATAATAAGAAATATATAAGTATAAATAATATCATAAATGTTAAATTGAAAATTTATAAAATAAAAAATTATAAATAAAAAAATACAAACAAAAATAAAAATGTGTAATACATCTTACATTTTAAAATAAAAAAAGGGGGTCAGGAAGGAAGTCAAATAACGCTCCAAACTTACACTAAAGTTTTATGAGGAAAAACTGGCATGTCCACGTTCAAAGGGGTCCCTTGACCTCTGACCTCCAGATATGTGAATGTAAATGGGTTCTATGGGTATTCTGGGTAAACCAGTCATCTTGAAGAGATATAAGTTTGAAAAATCAAATAAATGCATTTTGTAAATCAGTAATAAAAAATATATGCTATCCTTTTTAATTATATTCAGTGTTATAAACAAACAATCAGGCTCCACCACGTGGCTTTAAAGGTGTAATTCAGATATAAATCTTGAATAAAAGACTATGGAAGTATGCAAATCTATTTAATGGTGCTGACCCCGAACAAAATCTCCTGAGACCCACCTGTGGGTCACGACCCAGTCTTTGGGAAAGACTGCTTTAGTGACTGGAATAAGAACCGTCTCATAGCTGAATAAATTAAAAAAAAATGGGTGTAAATGGTGAAAAAAGTGATAAATGGTAGCATACTAAAGACATGTATGAGATAATAAGTTGTGCATTTAGTCAAACTTTAGCAAAAATATGACTGTTTGTAACATTTAGATGTCATTTATTGGTGTGATGTTATTGTTTAGCATTCATGTTTTGTGTAGTTGTGTTTTCTTGTCATGCTGTATATAAGCATCCACATTACCGAGGCTGTAAATGCTGTGGTATGTGACACTGGCCGATATAATTGTTCCCATAAAAACAAACATAGTTGCCATCGGGATCCTTTGTGACTGACGTGAATCCAAACTGAACCTCTGTTCTTTGTAAATAAGCAAACTACAAACGTTTTTTACAACATATTAAAGTCTGGAATCTGAGTAACCATAACTCTCTTAATAAAGCTGGATCTTCTCTCGTCATGCGTAACCCTCTTCATGTTATGATCACTTTATTAACAGGTGAATATTTCCCACAACAAATACAGCTGGGGACTGGAAAAGCAGGTTGCAGGCATGAGTCCAGCCTGTTTCCTGATGACCAGAGTGTGCTCCTTCTCCGGCCCGGGGTCCCAGGCCGAGGCTAAATTTACTCAGTGTGGGTTACGGGCTGGAAAAAAGGTTAAGAGCTCTTGATATAGGCTGCATAAACACGCATGGCCTTTTATTTCTGCCCCGAGTGCACTGACTCTTTTTAAGAATGGTGCTGTATTTATCCAGGAAAATGTTTCATGAGCATGTTTACGCTCATTTTTAATGACTTCCTGTTGCACATTCTCACACTCCCACACATTCGCAGTCACAGTCGCTGCTACACTGCAGGATGTACTGGAAATTAGAGGGTCGCTGCCTTGCCCGATGGCACATTGGCTCTGGAATATAAGTTGTTAATTCAGACTCTGCCCAGGGTTTTGTGGCTAGGGTCAGAACTGTAAACAGTAACCATAGAAACAACTGTAGCTAGAGTCCATGCTACATTGTATCAAAACTGTAACCATAGAAACGACCGTAGCGATGGTCCATGCTACACTGTATTAAAACTGTAACCATAGAAACAACTGTAGCTAGAGTCCATGCTACACTGTATCAAAACTGTAACCATAGAAACGACTGTAGCTAGGGTCCATGCTACATTGTATCAAAACTGTAACCATAGAAACGACTGTAGCTAGAGTCCATGCTACACTGTATTAAAACTGTAACCATAGTAACGACTGTAGCTAGAGTCCATGCTACACTGTATCAAAACTGTAGAAACGACTGTAGCCATATACTGTAGCATGGATATTATACACAGCTAAATCCGCTGTCATTGCCTCACAAAGCCTCCAAAGTGCTGGAATATAATATTGGACTAAAACTTGTAAACACACTGAATTTAACCAGCTTCAGTTATCTGAGTGTTTCGTCTGCTACAACCAGACATTACTGTCATTCTGCGTCACGTCACCCCGACGTGTGCAGGTGTACAAGTTGCAAAGAAAACACGGACCCGCTAATAAAACCATTTCTCCGTAGTGCTATTAGTGGTCAAAAAGCCCACAGGGAGCCTGTAATTGGACACATGTAAGTGATCTGATGCCCAAAAAAACATGTTAAGTGTTTGACACTAAAACACCGTTTTACCTACAAAATACACCCATTTATCTAGAATTAAGTCTTCATAAAAACCACTGAAAAATGCACAATATAACTGCTAAAATGCAAAAATTGGAGACACAAACACTGAACAGGACAGAGAGGTGATCATCTAAAGGAACAACAAGAGAAAAATAAAGAGTAGAATCATATAATTTAATTGTGACCAAATAAAATAAAAATATATTACATTCAAATTCAGAGTCTGGGTGTCCTTTACTAACAAAACACACATATCTGCCTCACACACACACACACACACACACACGGTGTAGTTGTTGCTTACATAGACGCTCTCTCTGTCCTGTAAACTGCAATAAACCCAAACACACACACAGACACACCGTAAATCTCACCATAATACGCCCTCTGAGTGTACGTGTGTGTGTGTTAATGTGTGTGTGCGCGCCTGTGTGTGTGTGTGCGTGTGTGTGTTTTATAGGTGTTGTAAATTTGGCTGCCGGCGTTGTTTTTATCAGCATATTCGCAAGCTGTTTAGCCAACGGTGCAGATGTCACTGTTACGACCACACACACACACACAAATATACCAACACACACATAAAGATGTGTAGAGGGAGGGAAACATGTGCACACACACATACACACAGGGCATTTGACACTGTTTATACAGTGTGGTATGTGTGGATAATCCTATATAAATTCACCTGGTAGTGTGTGTGTGTGTGTGTGTGTGTGTGTGTGTGTGTGTGTGTGTGTGTGTGTGTGTGTGTGTGTGTGTGTGTGTGTGCGTGCAGGCCGACCCACCATTTGCATCTGCCTGCGTAAGCCCATATGATTTTTAAATGTATGCGTGTTCGGTGTGCATGCATGCAAGTGTGTGAAGGTCAGCGCAAGAGTTTGTGTGTGTGCGTGTGTTTGAGTGTGTGAGTGTTATTTGATTAATGCTGAGAACCGTGGAGTGTTTAGAAAGAGGTCGCGACCTTTCAGCTTCCATTCAATCAGACAGGGAGAGAGAGAGGGAGAGAGAGAGAGAGAGAGAGAGAGAATACCTCTATCCTCGCTTTTTTCTAACCTCTCTCGCTCTCTTCTGGCTTTTTTTTTCTTCTTACCCCTCGAGAATCTGATAAGCCTTAGTCAGCACACACACACACACAAATGCTAATAAAGCGAGCTCCTTATTTACCTGGAGGTGCGGTGACCACACGTGCGCTATACGGTCAGAAGTATGTGGACACTGGTTTGACGTCTCTTATATTATTACCTAAAATAAAGTGTCTACGTTGACCTGACAGGGAGCCGTATGAGCCACGAGGGTGACGACAACATGACGTTGAAAGACGACAGAATTTGTTTCTTTAATTAACTAGTCTGGTGATTATTTTTTTGTTTATTCAATTAATCGTTTGCTGTATAAAATGTCTCAAATTACCCAAAATGACATCCTCAATGTCTTGTTTTCTCCGACAATAATCCAAAACCCAGAGACACAATTGAGAGAATTTGCAAGAAACGATGATTTAAAATGATTTTTAAACATTTAGTAAACTACTATGAGACTTAGTGATGAACTGACTGAGCTCTAGATTTAACTCTTTTTACTCACTGAGGGGTGAAGATGAAAGATGGTATTCTGAAAAGTTGGTTGTAATATTGAATGTTTTCCTCTTCAGTCATTTCGGTCTTAGACGACTAACATTTCTTTAGTTGATTGGTCATTTTTAATGCATTTCTTTTCATGCTGAATGACTTATTTCCAAGAAACTTATGAGCACATCTCTGGTAAACACCAGATTTAAAGTTCTGCTTTTATGTGATACATACTTCATCAGTAAATGTCTGTATCCACTAAGAGGGATACTGTTTTGTGTTAGGGCTGTCAATCGATTAAGGTATTCAATCGCGATTAATCGAATGATTACCCATAGTTAATCATGATTCATCGCAAATTAATTGCCCACTTTCTATCATTTCAAAATAAACCTTAAAGGGAGATTTATCAAGTATTTAACACTCTTATCAACATGGGAGAGGACAAATATGCTGCTTTATTTACTATAAATAAAATAGTGTGTCAGTGTGCTGACTTGACTATGACTTGCCCCAAACTGCATGTGATGATCATAAAGTGGGCATGTCTGTAAAGGGGAGACTCGTGGGTACCCAGAGAACCCATTTACATTCACTGATCTGGAGGTCAGAGGTCAAGGGACCCCTTTGAAAATGACCATGACACTTTTTTCCTCGACAAAATGTAGCCCAAGTTTGGAGCGTTATTTAACCTCCTTCACGACAAGCTAGTATGACATGGCTGGTACCAACGGATTCATTAGGTTTTCTAGTTTCTTATGATACCAGTATCTTCACTTTAGCTTTAAAACTGAACCTGCTACGACCTAGAAAGCGCAAGTTGCTTTAATGTGTTAAAGAAATGATTGAGTTAACGCGTTATTATCACGTTCACTTTGACAGCTCTAAGTTTAATGTTTTAATAGGAGGTATTAAGTCATGGCTAAAAGAAAAGCAACATTGTTTTCATACCTAAAACTAATAATAAATTAATCTCTTCAGCCAGGTTCCCAAAATCTTGTGAAAAGACTTTGGCAGCAGATTAATGAATCAACGATCACATGTTGGTGTAATGATTAGGTGTCCACATACTTTTGGCCAAGTAGTGCACCTCCCTCTCTCTCTCTCTCTCTCTCTCTCTCTTATCCACTGATCTTGTCTTTCTCTGAGTCAACACTTTCTTTTTTCCCCTCTCTCTTTCTCCCATGTCATCTCTTTCCCTTCCTCCTCCCTCCACTATCTGTTAATTTGCTCTCTATCTCTTTCTCCTCTCTTTGAACCTCTCCTTTAGCCCCTGCGGCCCCAGCCAATTACACACTGTTTGTCCACCCGTTTTCAATAAAACACTGCTTCCCTCCCTCCCTCCCTCCCTCCCTCCATTCCTTCCCCTCCTCTCCTTCTTTTTTTTATTTTTTCCTCCCTCTCTCTCCCCCTCCGTCCACCCCCGACTGCTTCCGTCCACTCCCGTCTTCTCCCTCCCTTTCGTTTTTTCATTTTTAATTAACTTCTTTTGTAACTTGGAAGCGACCCCCCCCCTCCTTCAACATGCCTCTTGCACTCCCACACTCTCTCCATCTTTCTCACAAACACACACACGCACACACACACGCACACACACTCGTCTGTGTACGACTTGGCCTTCGTCGGCGCACACAAACACACATGTAAATGGAGGTTAAACATGCTATTTACATATCAATTACAGGCAGACACCGAATCAATGATTAATGCGGGCTCAGATTAGCGCCGAGCCCGCTAGCTTAACCTAATCTGCTGCTGTTTAACTGCCGTGTCCGACGAGTTAAAGATTTCATACATTTGATTGAGATTTGAGGTTTTTTTTATTTAAAAGTAAATGGATTTTCATTACTTTCAGTCTTTGAATCAATGACTTGTGTCCGTTTGTATATAACTCCTCTGCCAGGAAGCTGGTGTGTCCAATGTGTTTAAGATTTTATACATTTGATTGAGATTTAGATTAAAATCGGGTCAGAGGTCTTCGTGTAATTGAATGAATTTGGATTAATTTCAGTCTGTGTGGTGGTCTCGGAGCCGTTTTTCAGCCCGTTAGCTTAAATTCTACCAGCTTCTGAAGAAACATGTTAATAGTTTTGGATTCGGAATTAATTTGTTAATTTGATTATTTGAAATTAGTGAATGAGTTCTTTAATGAGATGAATGGCTGAATTAATTTGATTCAGTCATTAACCCAAATCAATGATTTGTGCTTTAACTTAGATTAGTGTTAGCTCGGAAATGGCACATTATATTGAACTTGCTCAACGGCTTGATAAACTTTTATATATTTGATATTTATATGAATCATTTTACACTTAAACTGCCTTAAAAACTTTGTTAAAGTTTATAAATCAATCACTCAAAAGCTTTGTTACTTAATTTAGTAGCGCTGGCTCGGTCTGCTAGCTTGAATTCAAGCATCTTTTCAAGAAACCTATGAATGTTTCACACTGTTGATTTTGAATTAGTTTGTTAATTTGATTTATTTGAGATGAGTTCTTTAATGAGATGAACGGCCGAGTTAATGTGGATCAATTTCAGTCATTAAAGGGACTGTTTGTAACTTTTTAAGCGTATAAATGTACCGGGTCGGGACACATGTGCGCTCGCGTGTGGCCGGCATCCCCGTTCCTCTGCCTGCTTGCCTTCACTTACACCGCACGCGTTCTCACGTACTCGCTCCACCTCTAGACGTGCATGCTGCTTACTCCACACTGCAGTAGAGTTAGTGTAGCTCTGAGAATATCTAGTGAATGTTCAGTGGACGTTTGTGCAGAAATAACTGCTGCAGCTCCTCCAGACCATCAGAGGTTTCCCGTGTCTTGTGAAGTGACGGGGCTCCGCAGAGAGAAACGTTATCGTCTCCGACCAAAACTCCGGTGCAGAGAGAAACGTTGTCGTCTCGTTACCGACCGGGTGCCGGTGTCTCCCTGCTCTCTCCGGCTGCAGTCGGAGACGACAACGTTACTCGCTGTGGAGCCCCGCAGGAGAAGCCAACACTAGGATCAGCATTGATTCATGGAGAGACCTTGGTCTGGTCAGCTAACATTACTGCCAAGCAGCTGAAATATAGAGTGATATTGTGCTTTTAGCTGACGTGTGTCTCCTCACTGTGTTGAACGATGCTCCTTCATGTCTATGTAGAGCGAGCACAAGCGCCAGCAACAGGACGCTGACTTTCGTTGACTTAACGGCCACAGGTGTCGCTGTTAAGAAGCATTTCTGAAAGTTACAAATAGTCCCTTTAACTTAGATTAGCGCTCGCTGAGCCTGCTATCAGCTGGGAAACAGCACATCATGTTTTACTTCCTAAACGGCTTAATAAACTTTTATACAGTTGATCTTTGAATCATCATTTTAGAATTTAAACTTTATGTATAAACCAATGGCATTTTGCTTTAACACACATCTGCTCTGAAACAGAAAGGGGAGACGCCAACTCTTAAAAAGCTGTAATTATATGAAATGCTATCCTAACTGCTACCTGTGAGAAAACTGATATAAAACATATTTATTTTAATTGAATAGATAAAAAAAGTCCTGTGTAAGAAAGCAGAACTATTCTGGTTAAAGCAGCAGTTAAAGAGACCGTTTAGGCCTATAAACATATTTACTAAACCAGACTTTTATGGGAATAAACTGGCCGCCGTCATAATTAAAATCTCAGTTAATGAGTGGTCTTTATGTGTCACTGTGCTTTCATGTTACAGTGTGTGGTTTTATTGGTTTTCACTGTGCTTTTATGTCAGGTTGCAGTATGTGATTTTTACTGGCGTTTCAGCTGCGGTTTAATCTTGCTTTACGTTACTATAATCCTGCAGGCTATTCACGTGGTTTTCACATGTATTTAGACTTCAAACCACATTCATGTAGTGGACGAGGACCGCAGGCTGACATCGTGTGGAAAGTAACAGCTTCTTTTTTCTACATATTTTGTGTTTTATATTCTGCATTTTACATTTTCTGGAGTTTAAACCGTATCCTGCAAATTCACCGGCATGCCACTTTATACACTTTATAACAACATCATTTATAAAAGGTAAATTTTAGTTAATTAAACAGTTATTTTACTGTTATCAATGTTTACTAATTATTAAAAATGCCATAACTTCTGCTATTGTATCATCAGTTTGTGTAATATGAAAGGAAATAATTACTTTATACTATTACTATTTGTATATTAAATTAAGTATATGTTAATGATTACCAAATTATTTTAAACCTTTAAGTTATTGTTTGTAAAAACATCTATAAAAATTACATAGATGGACCAGAAACCAATTATTAACCATTAACAAAGTATTAATCTAAATAATGTTTATAGATGATTCACAAAGTATTTATTAACCATTTAACAACGTGTATTAATAATCATTATAATAGCATCTAAATAATGTTTCTAGACAGTTTACAAACCAGTTATTAACCATCAACAAAGTGTTACAATTATCTATCTATGTAATATTTATAGATAAAAATGTATTATAAGTTTACAAATAATATCTTAATCATTAATAAATACTTTTATACATATATTGTATATATAAAATGTTATAATGTGTGCGACAATAAACTGTTGGAAAAACATAAATTAAAGCATTACTATAATTAGTAAACATTATAAGTACCACTTTAACAGTAAAATAACTATTACGTTCAATTAACTACCAATTAACCATTTATAAATGATGATTATAATAAAGTGTTACCTCATATTATAACTTATTATTGTCATTTCTTGTGGATTCTTTAACGTCTACTTTTGCTTAAAGTTCTTAAATATGCTATTTTTCTAATGCACTTCTGTATAGAAGATGTGATATTAAGAATGACCTGCTCATTCCTGAGGGATTTAAGAGATTAAGGATCTTCTGAATGAACAAAAAGTTTGAAAAGGAAGAAAAATAAAACAAGACTTCCTGCTGGGAATGTTAAAATCCAACAAGAGTCTGCACCTTTTTGAGGAAAACACCTTGTGACTTTGATGAGATGCTAAACAACATCCATCCCTCTCTCTCTCTCTCTCTTTCAAAGGTGGACCGCGATGATTTATTGGTGACACCAAAATGTCAAACACGGAGAGGTGAACAGAAAAAATAGATACATGGGAGGAAAAGAGAGAAAACAGAAATAGAAAAAAGTGGGAGAAAAGAAAGATGAAAACTAAGATTCAACAGTTACAGTGAGGACGAGAGCATGAACACCCACCACACACACACACACACACACACACACACACACACACACACACACACACACACGTAAACACACACAAACAGAGCGTGGAGGGTTTTCTTTTTTTGACAGCGAAGCATGTATTGTTGCATTGTTTCCTTTGAGTAGAAAATTACAGTGGACCGGATCGCTTCAATGACAAGCTATCAAAACGACAGCATGTCTGCCTGCACACACACAACACACACACACACACACCAACACAAAGCATGCAGTAGGCTATCACATATACACGAGTTAACATGCAAACACATTTACACACCGTGCTGCTACTGAATGACAAGCTCATAGCCGCAAAAACAATGTTTTCAGATATTCCACACGAGGAAGTCTCCCTGCTGCTGAAGACGCTGCGAACTGAAGAAACAACAGACGCGTTTAGTGGTTAAAAAAAAGAATCCTTTATATGCTAATATGCAGGTGCTAGTAGGTTTATTGTTTTAAAGCTGCACTATGTGGTGGTAAAAGTACTAAAGCCACACTGTGAGAATACTCCACTACAGGTAAAAGTCCTGCATTCAAAACTTTAAAAAGTTACGAAGAGGAACTTTGATTCTGGGTTGATTTTGGCGGCCCCTGTGGACAAAAGCGGTAGTGTTTCCGAGCACCAGCCTCCCTTTAGAAAACCTCTAATTTTACTGCCGCTGGGCTGGGATCCCGCTGCAGCCCACACTTTCATTGCGCCACGGGGTTTTGCTTGCACCCTCTGACTCGCGCGTGCATTAGACCCCTTGGTCCATGTTTCGAGACGGGTCGGGTGAGTAGCCGACATCGCCGCAGACCCCTGGCGCCTTTTACGTGGGCCGAGCCCCGATCTGGTGGCACGACGTGTTTGGGGCGCACTGAGGACAGTCTGCCCCGGTCGACAGTCACACCGGGAGAAGGGGGCCCAGTTCCTCCCCGGTGGGGAGAGATGGCGCAGCAAGCCCTTTGTCCACGGTGCAGTGAGGTCCGGGCTGGGAGCGCTGTAAAGCTGCAGCCACGAGCCACCTTCACCTAGAGCCGGTCGCGGTGCACCGCCTCGTATGCGGGACTCCCCAGCCTGCCGTGTGTCGCTCACACCCTCCAGCTGGCTGTTAACGAGGGTCTTTAGGCACAGAGAAGTACTCGTATCGGTACTCGGTATCAGCGAATACCCAAATGTAAGTACTTGTACTCGGTCTGGAAAAAAGAGGTATCGGTGCATCCCTACTTCGCCCAATACAAAGTTTTACTGAATAGAGCTTGAAGGCATCATAATGTCACTCAAAGCAACCTCTGTTGTTATTTTTATAAAACGGTCAGTATATCCTGACAGTAGAGCACGAGACAGGTAATCTGAAAAAACGTATGTGCCTCTGTGTCCTCCGGTGCTCCTAACGGCATCTGCAAGATTTCACAGACTGGAGGGAAACGTCTCTGAGCAGCTGTCAATCACTCTGAACTCCGACCAAACGGTCAAACTAGGCCGCGCTGATCAAATATGAATCAATATTCTGTTACGTTAATGTCTATTTCTCTCCTCAGATGTGTTCAGAAACATCTCGTAGTGCACGGTTTAGCTGTAAAAAGCACAAAGAGCCGACGTTCACTTTGACGTTGTCTGTTAACAAAAAGGAGAAAACGTTTAGAGAGTTTAAATCTATTAAACTTCAGGTGAAAGCTTCGTCCCCTTCATGAAGACAACTTGTCAGATTCCTCGTTTCATTTTGTGAACAGCGTTTCTTGTGAATCCATTTTCTTGTCCAGCATCTTCTTTTTTTTATACGTCAACAATAGAAGAAACAAAACCAGTTTGGAGGAAGTTGCCACTCGACGGAAGCGCTCACATGTTTGTTTGCTCACACACACACACACACACTCCCACGCCGGTAGATGATGATGATGATGATGATGATGAGAACTTCTTCCTCCGTAAACGTCTCAGTCAGTTTAACCACTGTTATTATTCTAATCATGATGACATGTTTTTAAATGGATTATTATACGTTTTCATTAATAACACGCTGTCTGGGAAGGAGACGCAGGGTGGCGGTGGCGGTGGCGGTGGTTGTGACGAGCACATACACACACACACACACAAACACACACACTCACGGAAATAAAAACTTACCACACAAAAGCCACAAAAAAATGTGCAATAATAGCAAAAAAAAAAAAAAGGAGTTTTAAGTTTTTAAGAAAACACACACACAAACACACACATGACATGTTTTCACACTGCTAATTACAAATTACACCAAGTTAAAGTTTTTGTTAATAACACGCTGTCTGCTGAAGTTTCTGCATGACGAGGACGCTGGTGGGCGACGCGCACACACACACACACACACACGACACACACACATGCTCTTGTCATGTTTTTAATTGATTTCAGCTATAATTATTGTTGCACACACACTCGTCTGTGCGTCTTAAAAACGGCTGATAATTACATTTTTCCCCTGTTTTTATTAATAACATGTTGTCTGTGGGAAACACACGGATCAGCTGTCATCCCCCCGCTGCCCTCTCTTTACCCTCTCAGCTCCTCCTCTCTGTTCTCCTTTCATCTCCTCCTTCGCCTCTGACCTCCTCCTCCTCCTCCTCTTCCTCTCTCTTTGATATAGCGGTGTGCGGAGGGCGCTCGCTATAAACTGTAAATCTGTCGGTTGCTACTCTTTTTTCACATACATATATACACACACACACACACACACACACACACACACACACACACACACACATATATACACACCTCTGACAAGCTGTCACAATAAATAGAGAGATAAGACCAGGTGGAAGAAGAGAGGAGAGGAGAGGAGAGAGAGGGGGCGAGGGTAAATGACAAGGAGATTGAATGAAAGAAGGATTTGAGGGAGGAGGAGGAGGAGGAGAACAGGAGAGGACAGGAGAAAGATGGACCAACATGTGGAAGAGAAGGAAAGGAAAAAATAAGGAAACAAGGAGATGAGCGGGAAAGATGAACAGATCTGGACCAAAAGGA
The DNA here is from genome assembly GCA_916701665.1 of Sebastiscus tertius. Lineage (NCBI taxonomy): Eukaryota > Metazoa > Chordata > Actinopteri > Perciformes > Sebastidae > Sebastiscus > Sebastiscus tertius. The sequence goes on from CAKAOH010039913.1 coordinate 25,296, forward strand.
AGAAGAGGAAAGAAAGAAAAGAAAACAGGTAAACAAGAAGGTGAGAAAAAAGAAGGACAAATGTGAAGAGGAGAGCAGAGGAGAGGAAAGGAGGAGAGGAGAGAGAGGGGGCGAGGGTAAATGACAAGGAGATTGAATGAAAGAAGGATTTGAGGGAGGAGGAGGAGGAGGAGAAGAACAGGAGAGGACAGGAGACGAGGAGAGATGGACCAACATGTGGAAGAGAAGGAAAAGAAAAAAGAAGGAAACAAGGAGATGAGCGGGAAAGATGAACAGATCTGGACCGAAAGGAAGAAGAGGAAAGAAGGATAAGAAAACAGGTAAACAAGAAGACGAGAGGACAGGAGAGGAGAGGAGAGGAGAGGAGAGGAGAGGACCAAATGAACTAAAAGATGGAAGAGGAGGGGAGAAAGAAAAAAGGGCTGTAAGAAGAAGAGCAAAGAAATGGGAGAGGTGAGAAAAAGGAGGAGAAGAGGGAGGGACAAGGGAGGAGAGGAAGAGAAAGGGAAGGAATCAAGGAAAGGATAGAGACCAAAGGTGAGGGAAGAAAGAAGGAGGAGGAGGGGGAGAAAGAAGAGACAAAAAAGGCTGGTAAAGAAGAAGAGCAAATAAATAGGAGGGATGAAGAAAGAAGGAGGGAAAAGAGGAGAGGAAAGGAAACAGGAGGAGAAGAAAAGTAAGGAAAGGAAACGAGGAGATAAAAGGGGAAGATGAACAGATCTGGAGCAAAAGGAGGAGGAAGAGGAGGAGAAAGAAAAGAAAACTTTGCCTGGTAAAAAAGAAGAGGTGAGAAGAAGTTAGAAGAGAGGAGACGAGAGAAGAGGAAGAACAGATGGACCAAAAGATGGAAAACAACGGAAGAAAGGATGAAGAGAAAGAGGGGAGGAAACAAGAGAGGAGATGACAAGAAAAGGAAAGCAAACAAGGAGATGAGAGGGACCAAAATATGGAAGAGGAGGGAAGAAAGAGGGAGGAGGAAAAAAGAAAATGAAGAGGAGAGAGGAGAGGAAACAAGGGAGAAGGAGATAAACAGGTGGACCAAAAGATGGAAGGAGAGAAAGGAGGAGGAGGGAAAGGGAGGCTGGTGAATGAGGAGAGCAATAAAGGATGACCAAAAGATAGAAGAGAAGAAAGAGGATGGTAAAAAAGGAGTGCAAAGAAAGAGGAGAGATGAGAATAGAAGGAGACGAGGGGAAGAGGAGGAGAAGAAGTTAAAGAGATGGATCAAAAGATGGAAAAAGGAGGAGAAGAAGTGGCAGAGACTAATGAAAGAAAAAGGAGATGGCAGGAATACGGAAGAGGAGAGGGAGTAGCAGAAAAAAAGAAAACAGAAAGAGGATGTGTTAAACGAGAGCAAAGAAAGTGGAGAGATAAAGAAAGAGGGATGAACAGATAAATGGAAGAAGAGGAGGAAGAAAAAAGAAAGTGTAAAGAGAAGTCAGGGAGGAAGAGATATAAAAGAAAAGGAGGAGCAGAGTAAAGAGATATGAGAGAGGGAGGAGGAGGGATGGAGAGATTACCTGGTGAACGAGAGGAAAAGCTGTTGTGACATTCCCTAATGCGATTTCTAAACCAATCTGCTAAGTGCACCTAAGAGACTGTGTGTGTGTGTTTAAGTGTGTGTGTTCACAAGCATCAAATAATCTTGTTGCAGACAACACCTCCTCCTCCCTCACCTCCTCCCTCATCCCTCCATACCTCACCCCTCCATCCCTCCCTCCCTCTTTCTGTCACCTGAGCTACGTCCACACTAAGAAAGCTAAATGCTAAAATGGTGGTTTCCGCCGGGCGACCTCTGAGGTCTGAGAAGAGAAGCCGAAGCTGAAATACCTTCAACTGTCGTTCTGTCTAACAGCCAGCAACCGGTCAAATAACCACATGGCGACGGCCAAATAACCAACATGGCGACTGCCAAATAACCAACATGGCGACCGCCAAATAACCAACATGGCGACAGCCAAATAACCAACATGGCGACCGCCAAATAACCAACATGACGACCGCCAAATAACCAACATGATGACCGCCAAATAACCAACATGACGACCGCCAAATAACCAACATGATGACCGCCAAATAACCAACATGACGACCGCCAAATAACCAACATGACGACCGCCAAATAACCAACATGATGACGGCCAAACAACCAACATGATGACGGCCAAATAACCAACATGATGATGGCCAAATAACCAACATGATGACGGCCAAATAACCAACATCATGACGGCCAAACAACCAACATGACGACCGCCAAATAACCAACATCATGACGGCCAAATAACCAACATGATGACGGCCAAATAACCAACATGATGACGGTCAAATAACCAACATGATGACGGCCAAATAACCAACATGACGACCGCCAAATAACCAACATCATGACGGCCAAATAACCAACATGACGACCGCCAAATAACCAACATCATGACGGCCAAATAACCAACATGATGACGGCCAAATAACCAACATGATGACGGTCAAATAACCAACATGACGACCGCCAAATAACCAACATGACAACCGCCAAATAACCAACATGATGACTGCCAAATAACCAACATGACGACCGCCAAATAACCAACATCATGACGGCCAAATAACCAACATGACAACCGCCAAATAACCAACATGATGACTGCCAAATAACCAACATGATGACCGCCAAATAACCAACATGATGATGGCCAAATAACCAACATGACAACCGCCAAATAACCAACATGATGACTGCCAAATAACCAACATGACGACCGCCAAATAACCAACATCATGACGGCCAAATAACCAACATGACAACCGCCAAATAACCAACATGATGACTGCCAAATAACCAACATGATGACCGCCAAATAACCAACATGATGATGGCCAAATAACCAACATGACAACCGCCAAATAACCAACATGATGACTGCCAAATAACCAACATGACGACCGCCAAATAACCAACATCATGACGGCCAAATAACCAACATGACAACCGCCAAATAACCAACATGATGACTGCCAAATAACCAACATGATGACCGCCAAATAACCAACATGACGATGGCCAAATAACCAACATGACAACCGCCAAATAACCAACATGATGACTGCCAAATAACCAACATGACGACCGCCAAATAACCAACATGGTGACGGCCAAACAACCAACATGACGACGGCCAAACAACCAACATGGTGACGGCCAAATAACCAACATGATGACGGCCAAATAACCAACATGATGACGGCCAAATAACCAACATGATGACGGCCAAATAACCAACATGACGACGG